>JAGFPH010004782.1:100320-111664 GCA_018207615.1 Philaenus spumarius
ACATTAAACGTATGGAAACAGTAAATATTTGTATAAAAAACAAACTAATAATAATCGGCAATTGAATGATAAAAATTAATTGTGTGTGTATGTTACTGTTAAGGCTGGTAAAAGAATTGAAGAAAAGGCGTGAACTTCATTCCTTACGGAAGTCCCACGACCGCACACATTTACTTTTTATTATTATTATTTGCTAGTCTAAAAATCACAGGCAGATTAATTAGATACACATCAAAAATACATAATTTATAAAAACACTATTTAAAAACAACAGACTTTATCTAGGCCTATCTAACTATGCTGAGGGAATTTGTAACTGTTAAATGTGTACAATATAAGGATTACTTAGATAAAATTTTATAAAACTGTAGGCCTTTAGTTAAAATTTTGTATTTATAAACATTATTATATAAAAAAAAAATATGTATATTTTCTTTTAATTGCTTTTTGAAGTTATACTTCTTTGCGCCCGATTTAATCGGGATGGGGTTTCGGTCAAGAAATCGCGTCACGCGTTAGGAGTAAAATCCAGAAAATGCCTTTTTATACCTTTTCTCTACAAAAGATACCTCAAGAGTCTCGGTGGCTGAGTGGTTAACGTACTCGACTTCCACGCTAGAATCCCTGGTTCGATCCTCGGCTGGAAAATTGTTAAAAAAATATATAGGAAAGTATACGAATATACGAATGGCCAAAGAAGTATAACTTCCACCGTCTGGTCCGACGCAGACCCAATTTGTTTTTATACTGATATATCAAATTATTAAATGATGATGATTATAACGAAAAAAATAATAATGAAATATGTTATAAGAAGATGTACGAATGTTACCGAAGTTAAACGAATTTTTATCTCTTCTTTAAGTTTGTATAAATATATGAGTGATAAAAGGTTTTATTTATATTCATTTTATAACCTCAAATCAAATATTAAAACGTATTATAGCCTGCATTAGTTCTATAACTCATATTTAAAAAAATTAACTTCATAAGACTTTATATTATTGAGTGAAGTTGTAAACGTAACCCCAAAGTTATAATCTACCCTAGGTCTTGATTAAGTATTACAGATGATGGGTGCAATCAGCTGTTATATTATATTGTTACACACGTACGTACACTCGCTTTCATAGGAGTTGATTACTTTTAATTACTCTAGCTAATGCTTATTTGCCCAGTCGTAAGCAATAACATTAAATTAAAAGTTAAATATTTGGTTCATTTACTATTCAACACCACCGCGTCTATTTTTCTCACGCTAAAATCTTTCTTTACTAAATTTCATAAGTATTTTAAAAATGTTTTCCATGCAGAAAAGTATCTTTATATCGCTGTGATTCAATGCGAGTAATCTGATGTTGTTTCATTGTTTGTATTGCAGCAAGTAAGTTTCTGGTCCGACGATGACAACACCAACTCGCCCCGCATTGAAGACGACAGGATATCCATAGCGTCACAGCTGAGAAAGACGAAATCGATGGACGCTTCGTGTTTGGATGTACGAGCTATCAACGACATCTCCAGTCCTTCTATGGCTCACCACTCGCTCACCAGGGCAAAGTCCGACTTTAATTTGACAGCTTCTACTCACTCACTTGCTCAAGGTATGTTGGAGAGTAGTCACTTTAAGTTCTAGCTCAAATTGCACTGATGATGACGACTTGGTCGTTGAAACGCGTTTGACGGATCAATCTTTGTGATAATTGTATTGGGTGTTTTTTATTTCTAGAAATTATGTTTTTCTCAGGAGTCAATCTCAATTACGATCGCGGATTTGGTTAAAATAAATAAAAGGACTATCAGGTAATTTTGTCAATAATTTGTAAATTTTTTATATTTCTAAATAGGAACCCTAAATATTTCTGGGATAAAAAGTAGCCTAGATTAATCTCTAAAAAGTCCTCTACATTCAAATTAAAGTTTCGTCAAAATTGGTTCAGCCATTCCGAAGATTATAACGGACAAACAGACAACAAATTAAAAAATGCTTGTTTATTTTTTAATAATTTGTGAATAACCATATGAGCTATGAAAAAAGTATTTGTTTTGAAATCACAGGCAGACATTTCAATTTTATTTATATATAGATTAACAATAGTAGTAATTTTATTATAGATTACGATCATAACCATAAACTGTCCCAGAAAGATTTCTTACAACTCAAACTTTTACGTGAAACTATAACGAATTTTAACGTTTCCAGACACCAGCGAAAGTCCTCCACCTCGTCCCAAGTCCATGGCTGTCACGGATTCAGGAAGTTGGGAGAACCCTCTAGCGAGAGCTCTCTACGCTTACCTGTCGAGCGGAGACAATCAGCTGAGTTTCCTGGAAGGGGACGTCATCGCTTTGATGGGTGAGTGTGTGTTAGAGTCATTATAGTATCATATCAAAATTCAATGCGTACCTTAATCCAGTTTATTGTGATTACAAACTACATATTTTAGGTTTAAGTTCATTAAATGCTTAAAACACAAAATTTCTATATTATATTTTTTATGAATTAAAATTGGCGCGATAAAATATTGTTTTGAGACAAAAATTCAAATATCTACAAAGTGATACACCGGAAACCCATGAAATAATTGAACGTATCATAAAAAATTTAAAAATATACTTGGTGTTAGTGTACTTGGTGTTCTGCCCTCCATCTTAGAACACTTTTGATTATAACTAGGTCGTTTGAACATTCTTTTCCGATCATTTAAAGGTTGTCCCTAACCCAAAAAATTAGGTATTTTATGTTTTTAAAATTTTCAAACGGGAACCGCATTTTGTGACATGTCAAATTAAAGGGCATAAAAAGTAAAATTAACGTCCCTGTGTATTTTTTATAGCTCTGACCAAGGCGGTTGTACCGAATTTATTTGAGATTCAATGATAATAAAATCGATATTACCCTCTAAACAACTTGAAAAATAAAACCGGCAACCTTGCTTCATCTATACAGGGTGATGCACCATGTTAAAGCTGTCTGTAAAACAAGGAAATTGGCGTAAATAAAAAGTTTCTACGATACCTATATCAAAAGATCGGTTAAAGTTTTTGTATTTTAATGTTTTTTAAATATATAAGTTCAAATAAAATAAGTTAATCTTCATTTTTAAATTATTGCAGTAACATTTGAAAATGAAAATCGTATTTAGAAAATTGATAAATTTTAAATAAGGTCACATAAAAAAATAAAATCATAATGAGAATGAGTAAAAATAAATGAATCTATTAATGTTGAAAGCTGATCAGCTGATTATCATCTATTGATCAGCTGATCTTTGATGGTCTCTCACCATTGTTGCAACAATAAAGCTACATTGATGTTTATAATATTAAACGTTCCATTACTACACTATTAGTTTGTGGTAATTTGTCATGATTGGTCGGCTAGTTATTTTTGTCTTCCTGTACCTTTATGCCATTTTTCTTTTTTACATTCTTTGTGTCACCTTTACCATGATGTATCACACAATGGGTGTTCTCATTTAAAATATTTGATTCACAACCCCTTGGCCACCCCGAATAAGGGGTTGCAATTCTATTGTACGTCAAAAGATAGACCAACACGTTATTCTAAAAGTTACACAAATTTATCTCAAACAAATATAAAGTTATTGAAGGGTTTCCATACATTTGGTTTATCCTGTATATAACCGGATTCGTCCTGACTGATATAGAATCAACTTAGAGCAAAAACAACAAAAGATAAAAATACGAAGGTATATTCTTGTGGTCTTTAATAGTCACTAAGAAAAGATTTCGCATGATTGTGATTTTAAAGTGTCAACATGGAGACATTCAAGGTGTTCACTCCCAGCCCTAACAGACAACTGATTAGGATAAAAAATTGTGTTTTAATGTTTGTTTTGTCTTTTTAACGGTAAATGATATAGAGTTGAATTCCTCTTGCTACTTATTGGCATAAAGACCCAAATTGAGAAAAAATAATAAAGTGATTTTCTTTACGCGTTTGAAAATGGCGGCTATTTATTTTAAACTTCTGAAATTCAAATATCTCATTAACAGTTAATTTTACAAAAAATTACAAGAGAGAGGAAAAAACGTTTTAATGACAATCAAGATGTTTGTTGAACTGTTAGTGTAGGTCAAACTAAAGCGAGTTCTAAGCAAACAACTGAAGAATATTACGACTCTAGGTAATCTTGTGTATTTTAGATAAAAATCATCACTCGATCACACAGCTGAACCGTTGACGTAGTTGAGCGAATTTCTGAAATTAAATTGAGTTGTTTTAGAGTTTTAATCAACTAATTGGGAAATTGTTCCCCACACGAAGCCGTTAAATATATAATTTTGCGTCTCAGCCTCTAGCCCCTGCTCACGCGCTGCTTCGGTCCGCTTTGCGAGTTTGCACCTCGACCTTGCGGCTTCGGACTATGGACTGATGATTCGCTTAGCTTGCGGCTGACAAACTCGCTTCGCGGGTTAGCAACCCAGCCTTCTGCCTCGAATGAGAAGTTGCCCCCACGGTAAAATCTCTCACGTGTATTTGAACCGGGTACTTTTATGGTACTTTACGTTTTGATCGATTCTAGGGGAACTAGATAAAGTCGTGCAAAAGAAAATTGTGCAGAATAGCCTCGTATATTTACATAAAACCTCACAAGAAAACCTCAAAAAATGATTATTTCCTGTCAAAAATCGTGCTTCGGGTTGTTGGATTTTTTTGGTTAACGAACTCATCCGAGCGTCGGAGAAAACCAACCTACATATATATATTTTATTGACACCCACAAAACGTATTCTGCAGAGCATGATCGATGCTCATTAACCACTCTTGACCTCAGGTCTCACCATTAGAGTAACTGCAATAGCTCGTCTTTGCTATAAAAATTCTCTAATAAGAAGAATTCGTTGAACGGGTTCAACATTCGTGTAGGAACAAACTGTATGGAATAATTAATTTACACGATCAGTTGGAAGCTAATTAAGGGTCTGCTTCAGTAAAAGAGAAAGCAACCGGCGACTCCAGCGCTTCACCCTATAACCGTACCTAAACAGTGCAATTTCTTGCAGCTGAGTGCTTTGGCATTGCCTCATTTAAAACCCTTTTATAAATCCATCTTTTGTTATTGAGTGCTGAAAAACTAAATATTCTTTATAACATTTTGGTCCGGCTTGCTATTTTTAAAAAATTTTTATTATTATTATTTTATCCACATATGTACATGATATTTTATTAATAAATTTACATGGATTATCTAGTCACCTAAATCCAGTAACGGTGACTAGGAAAAAAGAATATAAAACTTATAGAACTAATATTACAGTCCACAGAAATATTTATATTTTACTTTCGTGCGGCATTACTATGATGCCTGCTTTGCGCAAACATTATGTAAAACAAAACACAACTAAAACTATTAAACTAAAAAATTAAGAACTAAACAACATAAATATCTTATAAAAACACTATGTACATCCAAGTCTGCGCCTAGATACCCCCAGAAAATTCTCAAAAGCGAAAGATAATCATTTTAGAATATTGGTTATACTATCTATGTTACTTGTTTTAAATAACCAATCTTTGGATTTATGTAAAAATATTTTTAATGTTGCACAGGTCCTAATTTCCTTTGGTAGGCAATTATATGCCTTCGGTCCTACCGCCAAAAGAGAATTTTGAAAAACTTTTCTAGAGGCCCTCGGTCTCCTCACATGCAACAAAGAATGACCTCGCGTACTGTAGTAAGCGAGGTCATTGTAATTATTGCCACTTCGAATGAAAAATATTTTTAAAACTTTAAAAATAAATAAATGTTTAAGGGGTAAAATTTTTAAAAATTCAAAAAGAGGAAAAGGCGGTTCTAGCTTACTCTTAAATAAAATAACTCGTACAAAAAACTTCTGCGTGGTCACCAAAGGTTTCAATGCTGATTTGCTTGCACCACCCCAGCATTCAATTGCATATTGCAATTGGGAATGAATTAACGCAAAATAAAGGATACGTAGCAACTCTGTAACACAAATTTTCCTCAAATAATAAAAATTTTGATTATTTCGTCTGATTTTGGAATGTATATATTTGATATGTTCTTCCCAAGACATTCTACTGTCCAAATAAACACCAAGATATTTTATTTTATTTACATTTTCAATAGACTGGCAAGAACATGCTGTATGACTTACGCATAATACATCATGATAAATTAAATTTTGTTTAAATCCTATACCTCTTAAATCAAAATTAATATATTTAGTCTTTTCTATATTAACAGCCATCCGTTCACGTTACACCAATCCCTTAATACAACCAAATCGTGTTTAATATACTGTTCGTTAAGATCCCATTCACTATTGATATATTGCAAAGCAATATCATCCGCAAATGCTCCAATTCTACCCTTGAAGCTTTGGTCCAATAAATCGTTAATGAATATTAAGAAAAGTGTTGCAGCCAAGACAGATCCCTGGGGGACTCCTATTATGATTTCCTGCTTATTGCTAAGGTGATTATTCACTCGAACTTGCTGCATACGACCGTTTAGGTAACTACCAAACCAATTCAGTGCAATGCCTCGAATACTGACAGCCTCTAATTTCATTAATAAAATTTTATGATCCACGAGATCAAACTCCTTCGAGAAGTCTATGAAGACTCCAGTGGCTTTAAAATTATTCACTTTCACTATTCACTTTCAATTATTATTTTTTTATTGTGTAAGGAGAACGTTCAAAAAACAAAATAATTTAATAATTTGCACGTTATTACTTAAATTCAGACGTATTTTTGTATATAAATGACCTAAAAGACTTTATGAAATAAGTTTACACTTTAATCCTCTTGTCCTCCCCCCCCCCCCCCCAAAAAAAAAGTCCAGGAAAACTACCTATTTCCTCAACAGTTTACATATCAAATGTATAGAATTATTTTTACCGAATTCGCTTCTAACTGAAAGTATTCTACAAAAGCAGTTTGACAAGAATTGATCCATCCTGAACTTGTTACAGGTGAACGAAACAAGGGCTGGCAGTTCGGAGAGAATCTACGCACACAATGTAGCGGATGGTTCCCTCTGGCTTACACGGAAATTCTGATTGATGACGCAGCAACGTGAGTACAGTGTGTTATACTTTATGTTTAGACGGTGAATGGGTGGGTGGCCTGTGGTACTTTACTAGATTATATTTAATGTTTTCAAGGTGGTTATAAAACCCTTATTTATTTTCGTAATAAATTGGAGACAATCGTTTAAGAAATTTGAACTAGGTTACGTGTAGTGTTTGTTGCTTATGATAGTTTAAAATCTTTCCCCACTTGGTCTTGGCGAGAGAGTGAGCTCTCAAAATCCCCTTTCCCATAATTGGAAATTATAGAGTTCACAGCGATTTAAAGCAAGCCAATGAAAGGGCGGTATTTGGTCACGTGACAGAGTGGGGGACAATAAGAGGGTATGGGGGTGGGGCGAGTATTTAAGTTAGATGTGTATATGTGGTGGTATACAAATTTTTGTGACATGTATGACTCAATATATACGAGGTGTTATAACATTTTTTAATGTGTTAATATTTGGTTTATACGAACTATAACACGCATTATTAAAAGGTATCGATAGCTTAAGTTATCCTTACCTAGTTGTGTGTGTAACACTTTACTCCTATATACATTATGTCCTAAAATTCACGAAATATATAATACATTATACAATGTATCGATTATTTAAGTTATCCTCACCTAGTTGTGTATGTGTAACATTTAACTTCAATATGCAAGGTATTTGAAATTTCTTAAAACAGGTAAACATTTGTTTATTCATATTAATAACTGAGGAAGCATCATTTTCTATTCGTGAGATTTCGTGTAGGAACAAGGTCTACGTACGTACGTACACAACCTCACAAACAAAAGCACGTACTCAAGCTTTATACAAATAGTGTAAAAGTAAACTACAGATGTAGAACATATAAATACAGAACCAAAATATTAAGTTTTTAATTTCAAACAAATATACTAGTAGTTCTGTAAACAGTAGACCTCGCTCGTTGAAATAACAAATGTGGTTTTGAGCTTAGGTTAAAATTAGTGTGCCAGTAAGGAAGTAAGCAGAAGGTTTAGCCAGTGAAACATTATTTTGCTATTCCCGCGATTCCGGGGTTTCTAGTTTTTTTTTCTTTTCTTGAGCTTTAACTGATAAAGATTTTCTTTTAGGGGGCATTGTGTTTTATTTAGGTTAATAATGCGTAAGGTAGCTAAAAATTATCGCGTTATTGAGGGAAAACATAGAATTAAATATTTACATACTTAAATAACTAAAGTTTAACAATTTATTTACAGTTCCATATCATATTCCAATATTATAAATAATGAAAACAAACGATGTTAAAGCGTCCTGATAGTGATCTCAACCCATGTACCAACACGCTGTCCAGCGGTCATTTTTTTGGATGCCCTTTATTGCCGCGAGGTTTCATTTGTTTCATATCATTTTGTAATTTAAGTAAAGCTAAGTCAAATACTTTTATAAAATAATAATTTACAAGTATGCAAGTAAGTATAATAGTTTACAAGTAATTCTTTGATTTATCCTCTACACTTTCTTATAATAATATATAATTTTTAGGCAAATTATATATTCCTAAATTACTATTCAAAACAGGCCTAGTTTTGTTAGCAGTCTTGTAGTAGGAACATAAAAACTGGTGTTTTCAAAATAAGAAATTTTAAATTGATAAATATTTGTATACAGTTCTATTTAGAACTAAATTAAGAAACTTTTTTACATTTATGAAAAAAATTACAAAAAACTACTACTTTTTATGTAGGCCTAAAGTTGAACTTTTTCCATTCGTTACTGAACATGCTTGTTTCTTAAGCTAATACCTTTGTTAATGTTACTTCAATCATTTTTTCTGGCATATATGAACCTTTTTTTCTTTGAACCTTCGTCTACAAAAAAGCTATGGAATACTTTTGAATTGGTTTAGAATAAACGTATAAAACCATGGTTAAAATACAAAAAACTTGGACGATTTTTAACAAATTTGAAGTTTGCGGCCGTTTTGTGAGCATACCGTTAGAGATATGAAAAAAATCAAGAGTGCAATTTTGTTTAAAATCAAATTTGCCAGCAAAATGTTACTATTAGTTTTTAAATTTGATTTACGGTTAAAGCCACAAACTGGCTTTGGAAAAAAGCTTACACTGAGAGAAACGGTGCGGCCGCCATTTTTATTTTATTTAAGGAGTTAAAAATGAAAAATGAAAAATGAAAAATAGGAAAACCTTTATATATACATCGCTTGGCCTAGGAATAAGAAACATTCGTGCAAAAAATCATGACAATCGGTCAAGGCGTTTGGTAGTAATTGTGAGACAGACACACAGACGAAATGCCGAACGGTCGAGCTAAAACAAAGTAACAGGAAGCTTAAAACTTCAGTTTTTAACACACACACGTTCTATATGTCCTGCTTTACGTTTTAGGCAACTCACTAAGTTGTTGCATACTTGTAATAATGTATCTAGTTATTTTTTCACGAAACTCAGCAATGGTAGTCGGTGGCTCATTTTGGAAAACGATTTCTTTCATCGTTACCACACATAAATGTCAGGTGAAAAGTCGGGTGACTGGAGTGGGTATGGAAGGTATGTTCTCGGGAAATCAGACTGCCAAACTTACTTTGAAGTAAGCGACGCGTTGCTTCGTTCCGCTCGCATTTGAAAAATTCGCTTTGCGAGCATACACCTGAACCTTGCGGCAGCGGATTATGGACTGTTTTTCTTAGCTCGCAAAGGACAAATTCGCTTCAATGTTGTGGCTACGAACTCGTCCGAGCAACGGATTATGGACTGCTTCGCTTCGCTCGCAGTGTACAAACTCGGAAGTCAGCCACGGATCAGAAGATTTCCCCACGTAGATTTGAACCTAGTATTTTTGCGGTATTTTACGTTTTGATTGATTTTGGAACCAAGCTAGCTATAAAATCGTGAAAAAACAAAATGTGCATAACAATATCCTACATATACAGAGTGTTCATAAAGTTCCTTTAACCCCATCTTATCATTTTTGTTACTGAAAATAAGTTAACACAACTTTCTATATATCTTGTGTTGCATAACAGGACAATTTTGTTTTAATATATCTGACCCTCTATCATTTTTGGGGCTTAGAAGGGCAAGAGGGTTAAAATTTTAAAATATACAGTTAGGTCATGTAACACACCATTAAAAATCTTACTAGAGAAAACACAATGGTGCAAAATAGAGCTTAAAATCTTGCTTCGTTTGAAAGTAATGGAAATCAAAGTCCTGGAAAATAACATACAACCTACTTATTCCTCATATTAACACATTAATAACCTGCTTTGATGATATAATAACAATATTAAGCTAGGCGTATTAGGATTTTCAGAAACAAGTTTTGCTATAGTTTTGATTTTCTTACCCTTTATGTTTTTTGGGTCGCTGAACACGAATTTGAAGTTTGCTGGTAAAAATTTTACCCGGAACTTTGTTTTTTTGGGCACTTTTTGACCAAATTTTGGCACTTTTTTCAGTTTTCAGCCTATATCTCAAAAAAGAAGCGTTTTTTCGAAAAACCCATTCTACACAAAAGTAAATTAGACAAAATTTCCTACGTTTCTTACAATAACGTTTATTTGTAAGACTAACCGTTTCGCCGCTAGAGCGCCCCAAAAGGGGCCATATTTTCATATCCGGTGAAATTTATCGATTACGCGGAAATCGACCTTACGGTGATACTTAACTGTTTAACAATTTATTACATTATACAAAAGGGGGCATATTTCCATATCTGTGAAATTTCCAATATAGAAAAACATTTTTGATCGCTCCACTAGTTTATTGTGGCAATTTTCTTTATACAATTGGCAAAGCACTTTCAATCCTTTAATGTATTACATTATACAATTTATATATGATATAAAAGCTTGTCCCGAGATTTACCGGTGTAAATAATTAATAATACAATATGTAACTTGATCTTGACACAGCAAATTACAAGAAAAGATGTTTCATGTTATTTACGGTTGAACAAAAACTGCTGGACGGATGAAGAGGTCAATGAAAACGATTTCCGCTGATATCCTCTTCGATGAGAACATGACACCGACCATAAAGCAACAAAAAAAGGTTGATTTCCATGATCATTGCCAAGCTACACTCTCAGGGAATGCCATGGAGACAGGCCACAGAAGATGCCGACAGTGCCATTGTGAATGAAGCCTTGTCTTTAGCTGAACGTTCTGAGACTGTGGTGTTAGTTGATATATGCTTAGCCTATGTCATTTTCCAGAACTTTGAGTGTCCATTACTTTGAAATGAAGCAATGTACTAAGCTCTAGTTTGCGCCATTCTGTTTCTCTTTTA
>JAGFPH010004783.1:1958-15871 GCA_018207615.1 Philaenus spumarius
AAATTTTTCTAATTCTACAAAATCGTTAATTCTATGATTCATCAATTCCAATTTATTCTTTAATTCCACAAAGTTTGCTTCAATAATATTAAATGTCTTATTGTATTCCTTAATGATACTACTGCTAATTGTATATTGAGACTCTATCTGGTTCACAATGTTAGCCTCATTGTTTTCTATCCCTTTTAATATATTGTCATATTTTTTGCCATCATAGGCATCTAAATTACCAGTAATAAACTTAAATGCGGATCCTAGTCCATCTATTATACCTCTTTTTGTTCTTACATTATTATTATTATTACGTTCTAAGTATACTACTTCTAATTTGTCTTTAACTATTTCTCTACTATGGTTAACATATTTAAAATAATTGATTATGTCTCTAACTTTACTACCATTATCCGTTACAAACTCAATTTTTCCAGTGAGGCTGGCGTTACAACTAACACAATTCTTATCAAAATAGTTTAATACATTATTATAATAAAATTCAACATTATTAAATTGAACAACCAAATTATTCAAATTAAAATAGTGAACAAATGTGTGGTAAGAGGATTGTAATTTGGCTGGTCCTAATTCAATCGGTATTATTCCAATGTTTTCGGAAATGTCCTTAACTTCTGTTGTGTCGGCATCGGCTTTTGCGAAGAACAAGAGGGACCTGGAACAGGATTCAAAGACGGATTACATTTTGGAATTATAAATTTTTTCCTTGGCCTCTTAATTTTAGACAGATGAATTTTCTGTTTAGTGTTATGATGCCTTGGTTTAATTTCCGCTGTTTTCCTTTCCTGATTTATTGCAGATATTTCTTCTTGATTATATTTATTTTTTGTTTTACTTTGTTTCTGCGTATTTTTTACATAAACTTCTGTCGGAATTTCTGGCAATGGTTCTTTATTCAGATTCCTCTTGGTTTGAATGTTTTCTTTGATCTTCTGGTTAGATTCCTTAATATGTTCGTAAAGTTTTTTTGTTCTCTCCCTGTGACTTATTATATAGTCATTAGTAAACTGATTTTCAATGTCAATATTTAAAACATGATTAGGGGTAATATGTCCATATAATATTTCAAAAGGTGTCAACTTAGTAACAGAGTGTATGCTATTATTGTATGCAATGATTGCGTATTTAACTTTCTTTGTAATATTATCATTCCTAAATTCTACTTGGTTATTTAAAAGTCGTATGTGTTCAATTAATGTGGAATGGAACCTTTCAATTAATCCATTAGAGGGGGGGTGCTGGGTGCTAATAAAATGTATTTTGATTTTATGTAATTCCATTATTTCCTTAACTACTTTATTGTTGAATTCAGTTCCATTGTCAGACACTATAAACTCAGGGACACCATAATGTGCAAAGTAGTCTAAGAGCTTATCAGCGACTTCTGTGGCGTGTGCGCCTCCTACGCGATACACTTGAGCATAGCGAGAGAATGCGTCTACAATACTGAGAAATCTGTTCTTTTCTAACGAAATGCTATCCATGTGCACTATCTGTAGCGGCTTCAATGGTGTAGGCGTCAGATTCATTTCAAGTTGTAAGGGTACTCTATCATACTTTGTCTTTAAACAAATTTCACAGTTATTGATAAAATTTTGAATATGTCCTTTTATATTGGGCCAGTAATATTTCCTTTTAATTTGTTCATACGTTTCTTGTATGCCGCGATGGTTGGTTTTGCTTACATGGTAATTATTTATTATATCTTCAATTTCGTCCTCTTCAGTTATATCTAGTAGTTTTTCGTGTATACAGGGATTTCGTCAGTTGTCCTAATTATGTGCTTGACTTGATTAGTAAATGTCAGGTCTTTATTTTCTTGATGGAATATGTCAGAATATTCGAAAATCAATTTTAATATTTCCCGTTTCTCTTCAGCGTTCATGTGATCCGTTCTAATTTGGCTCAGATCTAATTTATTATGCTTGTGATTTAACAAATTAAAATTTGTAGCGTTTACTTGATCATTGTTTATTTGATAGATTTTGAAATCGCTTAGCGGTTGCACCTCCATCGGTTTGATCACTAAACGTCTATCAGATGTCGTATTATTGATTATCGGGCAATAACTTTCTCCATTTTCTATTTTTATTAAGCACTGCGGTATTTCTATTCCGTCTTGTTGCCTATAGGGTAATAATCCCTCTCCATTGCGCATATTAAGTATTTTTATTTTTAACGTTTGTTTAGTACGTGCTTTAATCACATAGCATGTGGTATTATTTTCGCCAAAAGTATTATTATTATTATTATTTTTGTTTGGTTCCTCCGTGTTAAAGTAATGTATAGATATCTTCTTATCACAAAATATTAATTTATTGTTTACAAAATCCAAATTAATTCCCAATTCTCTTATGTTATCGAGTCCAAGTAATAGGTCAAAATCCTTATGAAAATCAAATAAATAGAATTTTGCTATTTTCTTTCCTAAAATGGGTAATCTGCAGCTAAACTTTTCTTTTGACACTCCGTGTGCTGTGCTTACTACGAACGGTTCTTGTTCTAGTGTATCTTTGAAAATATTAAATCCAATCGATTTTTTAATAAACGATCTAGTGCTTCCGGTGTCAATCAATATTTTTAGGTTAGTTTTCGGATCATAAACAAAAGGTAAATCATTTGTGTCATTTTCTATGTGCATTATGGAAAATTTCTTTTTACTGTCGTAAGTCCTAAAAAATGATTCTGTGTGTTTTCATAATCTGGGGGGAATCCGCATGCATTGTCTTCCTCAATAAAGTTATTTGCGGCATTGTGTTCGTCTTGGGTTTCTTCCGCGAAGTTACAACTAATTCCAGTCTGTTCCGAGAGCGAAATGTGCGGCATTTGTTCGGTGATCTGGTACATCGAATCACTTTCCGTTTCTTCAACGACCGGCTTTCCAGTAATTTGGTATAATTTATTTTGTCTGATTGGGTTTCCGGTTTGACGTGTTGATATGCTCATTGGTGTGGGTTGATAAACTTGATTCGTTTTAGGTGCTGTGTTGTTGTGTACATAGTTTTGTCTGTTAAATTGGTTAAATTGATTGGGATTGTTTTGGGGTATTTGTTTATAATAATTCTGAAATGGTTGATTATTAGTGGCAGGTTTGCGAATTGGTAAATGCTGTGATTTATTTGGTACATTTTGCCGATTAGTTTGAAAGAGTTTATTATTTTTGAATTGGAAATCGTTAGTCAGCATATTAAGCGCTTCATTGAGCGTGTTAGGATTTTTTGTCCGCATTAAGGACCCTAACGGTTCCTGAAGTCCCCTTAACAGTACACGTAGTGCTAGTTTTTGGGTGTAAGTACATAGAATATCTTTAGCAGCTGGTTCCTTGTTAATAAAGAAAGCTATTTGCAAATTCAACAATTTCTGAATTCTTTCGTAAAAAGTGAAGGGCGATTCGTTACTTTCCTGTCTTAATTCTGCCATTTCTAAATTTAAGGTAAAACAATCCCTCCTATCTCAATAACTAGTCAAAAGTGTATTTTTAACATCTTCCCAAGCATAGGTGTTGGAGCTCACTACAATATCTAAGGCCTGTCCTTTTAATTTAGAAAGTATAGAAAAAAACAAAAATTCGTTTTGAAAATCCTCTGGGTTCTGGACTACAAAGAATTTGTTCACTATTTTATCACAAATTGAAATAAACCTATTGAGCATAGCAGGTTCACCATTGTACTCTGGAATCATGTCCAAGTACTCTTTTTTTAATATAGGGGTAGTCATTGTAATTAATTATTATCTACTCAACTTATTTGAAAAATTAAAAATCAAGATATCAATTAATATACTACAAGAGAATATATTATACAAATGAGATATTTAACTAGCCTACTATATAAAATAATTTTCAAAATTAATACTTTCGTTTTTAATATTATAGATTATTTTAATATTTGTACAGGATTTACTTACAGTGAAATCCAAAATACTTTGCTCATCATGTACGGCGTAACACTGCACTTATTTTGCACTGCACTATTTAACACAATACACAAAACTTTTTTCCTTTTTCGTTGTTCGTTATAGATATTCACTCTATGATTGATCGATTTTTCGCAGATATTCACTCTGCAACCGAGTTGGTTCCTCGATTAACGGTTAAAACCGACGGATGTTATATTCGTTAACTTCCTCGAGGTGTCCTACCGACTGCGCCAGTTACGTTTTTGGTTCGAGGGAATTGCTTTTTAAAAAAGAACAATTCTATTCGTTACACTTAATTTTATTAATTTTAAAACAATTATAACAAATAACGTACAATATTCATATACACTGATGTGTACGGAGAGAAGCCTCGTCTAACTCTGGCGAAACAAAGCTTGTCTCTTCACACAATACAAATGCTGACTAAACTAAGAACCATACAACAGTCATCATTATTACAGTAAAGTGTACAATAATTGTTTACATAACTTATATATAAAAGCCAAATACCACTCACTGACTGAACACTTAAAAAGAATACAATTATGTTAAAAAGACTGAAAATACCAACCACCATGGGCAACGCCGTACGGGTCAGCTAGTAAGTAATATAATCCAACTCGCTTTTGTTTTCAAATTTTCTAAAAATTTCTTTTACTGTATTTATTTTTCAATATGTATGCTTTGTTTGATTCATGTGCTACAGGAAGAGCCGCAAATGCAAAAAATATTATTATTTATTTAAAAGTTTTAAAATTTGATTAAGCTCAGATTATCTCATCTGCTCTATAAAAAATGCTTACACAAAAAGAAAATTTTTTCTGTAAAACTCCTTATAATTCATTGTTTCTGTCATATGCCATTCAGTACTCTGATATAATAAATTTTATTTTGTTTTTGAAGTAAAGGTAACCCTCATTACAGGATTCCTATAGATGGTAAATAATTCTTCATTTTGTATTTTAAATTTATTACTTTATTTAAAATATCGTATGTTTATGTTTAATGCATGTATTATATTTTACAAGGTTTGTAAAAAAGGAAGAAGAAATTAATTTCAATTTCAATTTCTTCAGTTGAAAATTAAGAGAATAAATTTGAGTGGCTGTCTTCTCTGTAAAAAAAATTAAACGACAAAAATAAGTTAATTAAGGAAAAGTAATAAAGAACGATCACTTTATTTTCGTATACCTGTAGAGATATTTTCAATTTATGAGTTTACTGATTTTTTCATTGTCCCTTTTTGTTTGTAATCAAACATGATAATTCAATATATTGTATTTATTTTAGTTGATACAGTGTACTTAATGTTAAGCTAATATGTATTGCATTTTGTTCAGATTCAAAGGCTGACAAACACCTGGCACATCCTGCGGCAAAAGTTTACTGACAGTGCCTTTAACTTTGAGGCAAAACTGCGTCCGACTCTGAAGAGTATGAACGAGTGTACCAACCCTCAAGCTCCAAATACTACAATACCTCATCTCATACCTTTTGCTTTGATGCAGGAAAGGACGTTGGATGATATTCTTGGTTAGTTTGTTGTAGAACGTGTCATAGTGATATTTGTATAAACGAAAACATTAGGAACAACACTATGTTAAATGGTTGTTTGGGAAATACCATCATTTGTTGGTGTATAGTGTTAGAAAATACCTTCTAAACTTTGGAATCATGCTGAGTTTTGAGAGATATCTCTTCTTCTTAAAGGTTTCTTTTAAGAGAGACAATCAACTTTAAAGAATGCCTATATGTTTTAGTTCTTAAAACTGGTTTTATATTCAGTTATGGACAAGCCCATTACTAAGAGGGGGGTGGGGGGGGGTTTCTCCCCCAAAGTTGGAGAAAAGGGCCGAAACTTGGCAATCTGCTACCTACTTGAAAAAAAATTAAAAGTTGTAAAATACAGTTGTTGACTTCACTTTAATTCTGAAAAAAAAATGTTTAGGTTGTAAAAACAAAGAAATAACCTTGAAGGAATTACCATTGTGCTCATTAAAAATGTAAAATAAATTTTGTGATACTGTATTACTCATTAACATGACTTTTGGAGGGTGCGTTTGGACAATTTAAATACAACCACTGTAATATAGTAATATAATTTATTGATGACGATATAAAAATTAAATGTATATAACTTTTACTAATTAATCTTAATTTTGTGTTGCTTCAAGCAACTCCATTTCTCTACAACTTTTTCAATATTGATGTGATCTGTAAGAGTCTTTTCACATTTCAACAACATAGGATCGTTTAATCTTTCATTTGATGTTGCTGTTCTTAATGAGTTTATTATAAACTTTAACTGGCTTATTGGTGCTCACACTACATCCCTATGCTAATACAAGCTAAATGCTGAGGCGCTCAATATCCATTGAGTTTACATTCGTGATGTGACTTATGTTGAACATCAATTCAGCCCTATAGTGTTAAGGGATCTGACTTCTTAAACCTAAAAGTGGCAGACAACACACTGTGTGTCGTCTCAGATTCCCACAATCGTCCCGGTTTAGACAACATAACTTGTGTTGAATATTTCACCCACTAAAAATCATCCAATCTCAATGAAACAAAAACCACTGGAAAGGTAATATCTCAAACTATAATTTTTGTATTTACAATTTCTTTCTAAAACGTATATTTACGTATGTAATCATCGTTTTAATAATTGTGGTTTTCTAAAAAGCTAATGCCGCACGAAAAAACACAAAGAAATTACTCAACTTAATCACTTCTCTAATAATCAATATCGCTCGACAGAATTGTTTTGAAAATAATATAAAGATACCTTTTTATTCGTCAAGATTTCACGTTTCTAAAACTGCCTTCCAATCAATCGTCAATCTTATAGTTCCAAAAATAAAAAGTTTTCTGTAAATACTTGCAATTGGACAGTTTTCAACCAATGAGAGAGCACATTTTGCATTTGAAATATCTATTACAATTCAATACATTTGTATAAATATGTTATATTGGTTTGAAGACAAAACTTCAATCTTTTGTTTCGTGTAAAGTAAACCACGATTACTGATACGATTTTATTCGTACAGTCCTGGGAAATACAGACATTTGTTGAATTCAATACGAAGAGCTCTCATGGTCTCTCAATACGTTGTCCAACTTTATAGGCTTTCAGGATATGTTTAGGATGCACCCGTGACATGTTTAGTTCGTTTGATCTAATTTTGACATTCAAGTAAACCTAAGTCATTCACTTTGATTCATTCTCTACACTTTGTTATAGTAATATTTCATTTTTAGGTGAAGCTTATATTCCTAAATTACTATTCAAACTAGTCCTAGTTTTGTTAGCAGTCTTGTAGTAGGAACATAAAAACTGGTGTTTTCAAAATAAGACATTTGTAACTGATATATATTTTTATACAGTTTTATTTAGAACTAGCTGACCCGTACGGCGTTGCCCGTGGTGGTTGGTATTTTCAGTCTTTTTAACGTAATTGTATTCTTTTTAAGTGTTCAGTGAGTGAGTGGTATTTGGCTTTTATATATCTTAAATAATTAGCCCAATAATTGGTGTTTTAGTTCATTGTAGGCCTAACCTAAAATTATATTCAGTTTTTGATCCAAATCAGTTGTTGATCAAAATCAGCTGTTTTAAGCTTTTCATAAGAACAGCTGTTTTTTGTGCCCCTGATAAAATCAAAAGAAATCTTTCTTCTTCTTCCTTAAGATTGACCTTCCATAAGATTAACATTGAAATTTTGAGGGCCACTGGGGCGTAGCCCTAATGTCCTAGGACTTCGGTAAATGGCCTAAAACCTTCCCAGGGTTAACCTGTGTTACTATGCAAAATTTCAAAGCAATCGGATGGACGGTTTGGTAACGCATAAAGGACAAACAGACAAACGTACAAACAGACGGACATACATTGAATTTTATATATATAGACTAAATTACAAAAATTTTTACATTTTGAAAAAAAAATATAAAAAATGTTTACTACTTTTTATGTAGGACTAAATTTGAACTTTTTCCTTTCGTCGTTGAAAGTTGTTTGTTTCTTGAGCTAATAACTTTTACATCAATCATTTTTTTAATTGCATATATGATTTATTTTGACCCTTTTCTTTAAAAAAGCCATGGAACACTTTTGAATTGCAATAGAATTACTGTTTATGGAGAATTTTTGAAAAAAATGCTTGCAAAAACACATGAAAATCTCTAAATGTTTTAACACTGCCACTTCTAGGGTTTAATAGGCGGAATCAGGTTTGCAGCTTCCTGGACAATGGAATAATAAAGGTTGAATGGATTTAAATGAAATTGAAAAATAGAACAAAAGTTGGCTAAGATTTTGATTTAAAGTGCTAAGCTTTTACCTTGTACCGCTGCAAAAAAAAAAAAAAAACTGGGCAATGTAAAGTTTTCTTCTTGTTTGGGAAAATTGTAAATCCTTTTGGGCCTCAGGCGTCTTCTATGGTGAACTTGAAAGTTATGATAAGCATCTACATCGATTTTCCTTGAAAATATTCTTGATGCATCTATTAGGTCCACCCATCTCTTTTGAGTTTTCATTTATTCTATCAACAGGCACAACAGCTTCAATTGTACTTACACAGCCAATAATGTTCACATATGGCGTTTCAAATGTTTCTGTAAATTACATGTTTCATGAAAAACATGCTTACGATGAAATCAAAATGATTTTAACTTTCTGCACAAGCCGAGTACTTTACTCTTGGTAGATGAATCCAATTTCTCTTCAGCTGACAATCCTTCTAATAAATCAAGAATCTGCTCAATATTTGTTTGATATTAATGAAAAATCACTCATTCTCTTAATTACGTTATTGCATGTGCTTTTTTCAGTAGATTTCACGGGATTGGAAATTTGTATGAGTTGGCAAAATGTAGTACCCTCCCTCAAATTAAGTGACGGCCATGGTTATGGATTTAAAAGAAAAACTATTTATGTTTTAAAATTACTTACTTCTTAATCGGTGCATCCAATATCACACAACATCGATAACATGATGCACCTTGTACACCTGTGAATCCAATATTAGAAGTTTCTTAATTTTTAGTATTTCATTCATTCTGCCATCTGTGTTTAGTGACTTAGCATGGTACTTACTTCTTACTGTGTATCTGGTCAAGAAGGGCAGCAAGTCTCCAAAAGGTATTATCTGTCAGTATTTGGACGAAGGTGCATTCTCCCTTAAGTTTAGCTTTCAGTATCTCTCTAGCAGCATTTTCTGTACCAGGACACTGCAGAAGAACGTATTGGGAAGTTTCTTCTTGTTCTTGGCAAACCAAACAGGTGGGGGATCAGAAATTCCAAAATGGAAGATATATGCCTGTATAACAATATGCCTGGTTCTTACCCTGAATCCAAGAGTGGACACTGATCGAGAAAATCCCTTGTAAATTTTCAAGTTGTTAAGGATTTTTGAATTGAGGGCAAATGACAACCTCTTTTTCTCGTTATGCCATTGTGCAACCCATTTAGTTTGTATACTTTTATTACAAAAAGCAAGACTGGCACTCATCGATTGATTCTTTGATAAAATCGGTCCCAGGTCAGCAGCTATCCTAGCTATTTTATCTGCTTCTTCGTTACCTCGTAGGCAATGTCCACAATGTCCAGGAACCCATTTTGGAACCAAATGTTTCTATTTATTTAGCTTTCCGAGCATAGAGTGAATATCAGTCAATCTACGATAGTAGTTTGATGGTTTGTCGCAGAGTATACAAACATCCTGCTTTTCCACACTGGAGATGTGAGTTAGCATGGTAGAAAAGCTTTATTTTTACAGAACTTTAGGCGAAGCTGCACTCCAACAATATACGAGGGCTATCCAGAAAGTAGATTACGTTTTCGTCTGTGCCCGCAAGGCTAGCGCGGCCATCTTGGTGTCAGTGCGTTACGCCGCTCAGTCGGCATCTGCCGTGCTAGTGAGAGGTTCGTGCTGTAATCCGTCGAGTTACTGTGACAGTTTGAAATGTCTGCCTTAATTGAAAATGCCGCGAACTGTGAGGTGCGTGCAGTAATAAGGTTTCTGACTGCAAAAAGCTGTAAACCGATAGAAATCTATCGGCAGCTTTGTGAAGTGTATGGGGACAATATTATCACTGAAGGTGGAGTGCGTCAGTGGGTCATAAAGTTTAAAAATGGCCGAACTAATGTTCACGACGAAGAGCGAAGTGGAAGACCCAGCATAGTGACTGCCGAACTTGTCGAAAAATTTGATGCCGAAGTCCGTGAAAACCAAAGATTCACAATAACGGAACTCTCTATGAGTTTTCCACAAATTTCGCGAAGTTTGTTGCACGAAATCATCACCGAAAAGCTTGGTTACCACAAGTTTTGTGCAAGATGGATACCAAAAATCTTGACTGAGATCCACAAAAATCAGCGAATGACTGTAGCACTAACGTTTTTGGACGCTTACGATAAAGATGGCGACTCATTACTCGATCGCACCATTACTGGTGACGAAACATGGGTTAAACATGTGAACTGCGAGACGAAATTGCAGTCAATGCAGTGGGGCCACACAAATTCCCCAGAAAAACCCAAGAAATGCATCCAAACGACATCGGCAAGGAAGGTGATGGCGACTGTTTTTTGGGACAGGAAAGGTGTAATTTTTGTGGACTTCTTGGAAAGAGGCACTACAATAAACTCTTAAAGGTATTGCCAAACTCTGCAAAATCTCAGAAGAGCAATGCAAAACAAGCGCAGGGGAAAGTTGAGCTCAAAGATCTTGCTGATTCACGACAACGCCCGGCCCCACACGGCAAATGCCACTCGCCAAGTTCTTGGATCCTTTAAGTGGGAGTTGTTTCCTCATCCGCCGTACAGTCCCGACCTGGCACCGAGCGACTTCCACTTATTCCCAGCAATGAAGAAGTGGTTGGCTATGCAGCGTTTTGATGACGACGCACAGCTGCAAGAAGAGGTAACCAAGTGGTTGAAGGCGCAGGCGACCGAATTCTTCGACGAAGGAATTTCCAAGCTCGTCCATCGCTACGATAAGTGCCTTAATTTGAATGGTGACTATGTAGAAAAGTAGTATTTAAGTGTGGCTTTCATCTGTATATAATAAAAACAATTTCCAATACTTTGTTTATTTTTAATTTCAAAACGTAATCTACTTTCTGGATAGCCCTCGTATGTTCCAACCTTTCCAGCGTTTCTTCTTCAATGCTGCACCCTTTACATATTGGAGAGTCAGTTAAATGGAAACGATGCAAAAATTGTTGAGTAATATGACATGTCCGTGCTCCAGATATAAAAGTCTGTGTCCTTCTGCTCATGTTGTACAATTCTAGATTGTTCGGTGACTGTTAGATGTTATACCAATTCCTACCCCTGAATTAAGCCTGCCAGCACTCTGCCCAAATTTTCCTGTTAGTGTGCTTAATTTAATTTATATGTTGTCCCAAAATTTAAGTTTATTATGATGCCATTTTCGCCAGTTTGTCTGCGGTTTCAATGCCAGTTATACTGCAGTGGCTTGGAATCAATTGAAAGCATATTTCTTCCTTCGTGTTATAGAACAGATGATATTGCACGCAAGGATGACCTGGAATCTGTTAAAATACAAATAGCATCATCTAGAAGATCACCACACAGCTGAATGTTTTAAATTAAAGTTGTTTAGTTATGACTCTTCTGACCTTCATTACAAAAATGTGTTTTTGGTGATTTTAAGGATGATAAAAAAGTGGAACATTTTAACAGGAAAACTCAACCGTAATATTTTCTATTTCAAAACAAATTTGGGAACTCTACGACATACAATGTGTTATACCAACGACGAAGGGAAGACCAAGGGGTTATCGTTATCGTCTGATTACAATGTACAGTACTAATTTTGCTTATAGGATATTAGCATTCCCTAAAAGTACCATGCAAACTGAGTATGTTCTCTGCGAGCAAAGCGAACGTCCATAACCCGAGGCGGCAAGGTGTTTCCGCTTACAGCGCCTTCGTGAGTAGGCCAATTTCCAAAATAGTTAGTTGAAACCATAAAACTTATAAAGTTGATTGTGGAAATTCGTGTGTTACAGCTGAGTGATGGAATTATTTATATATTGCAACAGTTTATTCAAGTAAACCTATGAAAAGATATTCCTTTGTACCAATCCATTGTACTTTGTATAACCTTATTACCTAACACTGACATGAAAATATCTGATGTATTGGATAACCTTAGTTCTTAGTGTATTTATAACTAAATACTCATGGATTATCTCTTAACGTATATTTATTTACTGATAATGTATTATGGAGCTTTGCAAGACTGTTTTAGTAAACTAATTTAACTTAGGCTATTACTTTGATAAATCTATGAACTTCGCACATGTATGTAATTATAATTTAACTAGACCGTTTAAAACAATATTTTGTTGTTACAGAACAACACTAGGGGAAATGTATAAAATTGTAAATTATTTAAAATTATTAAAATACTAGCTGGCCCATACGGCGTTGCCCGTGGTTGTTTGTATTTTCAGTCTTTTTGACGTAATTGTAATTCTTTTTAAGTGTTCGTTGAATACCTGTGCGTATCCTACTGTGGTCATGAAAAACAGTCTAGGCTATTTATTTAGGAAAGCACTGAAAATTGTATTCCTGTAAACTACTTTCTAACATGATAAAGCTTTAAATATATCGTTTTAATTTATAGTTTTTACTAAGTTTGACTTTCACTTAATTTCATTGACAATGTTGCGAGCACCTACGGCCTTAGAGGAAGCTGCGTACCAAATTTCATTCCAATTCGTTCTTATAGGGATTTTTAGTAACTTTGACCCCCCTCCCCAAACCACCCTAAAATTTCGAATTTCTTTTAACCCTTTCTTAGCGAGGGTTTAAATTAGCTGGGGGTCGTAGAAAAGATAATTATTTGAATCACTTTGTAACAGCCGCGTTAATTTAGGATGTAACAAACTGGTTCAAATAGAGTTTGTAATTTTAAATGTATAGGCCTAATTAGTATAAGATATATATTGTTTAGTATTTAAATATACAATATACAGTATATAAAGCTATGAATGTGATATTTTAATGGCATTTAGTTTAATTCAGATGGTTTGCTTAGTTTTCAATAAAATATGTTTAAACTCGTGTATGTTTATGGTTATGCATGGTGTCAAATAATTTATTTGTTATTATTATTATTGATAGCGAAAATATGTTTTGAAAAGTATTAAAAACTTCATAGTTATGATATATTTTATATAAACAATATTTTAAGCAGCATATCTCTAAGTAGGCCTATATAGATATTTAATAACCAATGTTTGAGTTGAATTATAATTATTCTGCAAGCATTTTTATTTGTGTTTGTTTATAGTTTTTCAATCTAACCTTAAAAAGGTGTTGGTTTTGAAGAGTATTAAAGTGATTATAAATTTGCTAAGTAATGTTGCTATGGTAATACATGTAAACAAACATGAGCTTTTTATACGAACAGCTGTTTTTGTGAGCTATGGTTTTGAGTTCATACAATAAATGCTGTTCAGTTTCTTCCAAATTTGAAACTTTTTCGGGAAACTTTTCAAACTTTTATTTACGTATAAACCTTCTATGTATTACTGCAACATTCTAAAAACTGCAAACATTTTAAGACCAAAAATAGCCAAATCGGTCCAGCCGTTCTCGCGTTTTAGCGAGACTAACGAACAGCAATTCATTTTTATATATATAGATTAACATTCTTTTTTTTAGCATTCATTTTTATTATTAGAAACTTTTTGGGATTTTTAAATAATGATACTTTTTGGGGGGGTATGAGAATATTTGAGATTATTCTGCATATTTTGTTTTTTATACCTACAAACTTATAGCCCATCTGGTTCCCTCAAAATCGATCAAAACTTAAAATATCGTAAAAGTGCAAGTCCAAACCCACGTGGGGGATTTTATCATGGGGCAGCTTCTGACCCGAGGCCGACGGCAGGAAAAACTAACGAAGCTAGTTTGTCCAATTGTGAGCCAAGGGAAGCAGTCC
>JAGFPH010004783.1:15971-34460 GCA_018207615.1 Philaenus spumarius
AACTAACGAAGCTAGTTTGTCCAATTGTGAGCCAAGGGAAGCAGTCCATAATCCGAGGCTGAAAAGTCGAGGTGCAAACTCGCAAAGCTAGTTTTTCCGCTGCAAGCGAAACGAAGCAGCCCATGAGCCGATGTTGGAGGATGAGTTGCAAACAAAGTCTACTAATATATTTTGTACACGCTAGCAGCTATTCAGCGCCTCTGTGAGTAGATCAATTGCACAAACAGTTGGTTGAAACCCTAAAACAAATAAACTCAATTTACAAAATTCGCTCAACTCTCATTAGCGGTTCAGGTACGAGATCGAGTTATTTTTCATTTCTAATCGATTTAGTCTACGTGATGTCTATATTGTAATTGGATTTTTTCCATATCAGATACGATTCAATTGTTTCTTTTTTTATAGCAAAATTAAATATTTTTATAAACTGATAAAATTTTCATGAATAGACTCGTGAATATTCTTTCTAAACTATGTCTAGTTGAACACTGGCATTTTACTGATTTTATCATACAAAACATTTCACAATCACTTACAAAAGCAAAACCGGAAAACCCCTAATAAAATACAATTAAATAGTAATATAAAAAGCAAAAACTTGAAACATTAAGAATAAATTGATAACTTTGGGACAAACATAACATGTCTTTGCATAATCAAATATTAAATATTACAGTCTGGCTGAATAGTTGAGGTACTTGTATGGTAAAAACTAAAGGAAACTCGCAAATTAATTCTATCTTGTGGTAAAAAAAAAGAGGTAAGACAAGGGGCCATGAAGAATTACATTTGTAAAATATTCTTTCAAAATGTAATTATCAAATATACAATATTCTTGTGAGCAATTTAGTGACTTCCATATAGAAGTGCATAACATTCTTAAACTTTAAAAAAAATATTAGCGCTTGTTTTGTATACAATTTTTCCAGTGACCGTAGCTTTCGTTGAACAACCATTCTAAAAAGAATAAAGAACTACTTAGAGAGTAAGTCAGGGTAAAAAAAATTGAGCGACAAAGGAGAACTTACTATAAATAGTTATGAAAAGAGCTATAGCTTTAGAAAAGAAAGAGCTTGTTCACTTACATGAAATTAGAAAGGATTTTTTGTCAACTTCCTACATGACTAATTTTGTATAAAATGATTATTATTATAAGGATGAACTGTTCAATGTACGTATTTTCCTTAGCCTTTTGTGCGATGTTTATTAGCGAATTTCCTTAGGAAAGGTGAGATATTGCAGTGACTCTTATGGTGAGACCTAATGTCGGGAGTGGTCAATGAGCACCGATCATGGTCCCTAGAACACGTTTTGTGGTGTCATTAAAAATGTCTATACAAATAAATCTGTTTACACTCTAATGGCCACATTTTACTTCCGATTTGGTCCAATTTGGTGCTTGTGTTGGTTTTCTAAGTTGCTCGGACGAGTTCGCTAGCCAAAAAAAGTTCATAAGTATGGTTTTGGACCTTAAGGCTGCTGTAGTGGCAGCCATCTTGGATTTTTATCCCATAAGAGCAATGTTAAATTTCAAACCATTTATTTCATTTATTTTTCATCATAAAATTGTTTGCAAGGTCTCATTTTAAGCACAGTCACAATACGCATCCGTCTTGCAATTTACATTTTTTTTAAATGCTTTTGATTTTGACATTTTGTAAGTACAAAGTTTGAATTTTTTCCTAACATAATAAAAAATTAATAACGAAAAATAATTTGCAAGCCAGATCCGAAATTTTATAAAGAATATTCAGTTTCTTTTTCAACACTCAATTACAAAAGATAGACTTATAAAATGGTTTGAAATGAGGCAATGTCAGCGCAAGAAATTGCACTGTTTAGATAGGGATATAAGTGAGAGGCATTTGCGTTCTGGTGGCTTTCTCGTTTACTGGAGCAGACCCTAAAAATTTGTTGAGATTTTGCGCTAACAATTTTTAAATGTAAAACTGACATGTAATTTTGAGTTAATTATAGCCATTTTCCCTTTTTGAGTATTTTAAGACTTGCCTTGAATATTTAATAATTCATCCCCCTTCAGCTGTCAGGTGTCTATTTTATTAGTTTTCAGTAACAAATCAATTTTATCTTGAATCATTAAATCAGTACAAATATTTTAACACATTTTCTTAATGTTTATTTTTTACTATTAAATTTAAATAAATCATCATGTTTCAGGAACCAACTCCAGCTCAGTTTCTAGTTTAGAAGCAAGTTGTTTATCTACTTGGGAAGCTTCAACATCAGATTTTGGTCTCGGGACATTGTTCGCACATCTAGAAGCAGCTCGAAAATTTGGTGAAGCCACCCATTCATTCAGGCGAAACTCTGAAATAGTATTAGGCGATTCCAAAGTAGACGAACTTCTGCTTGACATGTTCCGCACCGAATTCCACTTGAAATTCTTATGGGGAAGTAGAGGAGCGATGGTATCGGAACAGGAAAGACATTCCAAATTTGAACAGGTTTTGACGGTGATGTCGGAGAAATGCGAAGCACCGATAGAGCCTATGACGATTGCACAGACCAATCCAAATTACTGCCCTGCTATTGGTACAAGCGTTTAAACGTATTTGTTTAATACCTGCAAAATATATTCTTCCATAGTCGGTTTAAAAATGTATACACATTAATATTTTTAATATTATTAATAACAAGTTTAGAGATTCCGTGTTTTGAAAATATGTATTTTTGGTGTGGTAATTGTTTAGAACGAAACAAGGAAAATTTATGTTAAACTAAAACTGTATTTACATCATAAATTTACATATATATATTAAAAAGTTACTTCAACATTTATTTGTTTTCAACCAAATTGAAGTAGAAATTTAATTTGAAAATTGCTTTGAAAATAGTTTACTGTGATAAAATCAGATATAATTTGTAAAATTATTCTCTATTCTTTATTTTACTAGTTGTACATAATGTGATTTTATTTTCCATAATGTATGTAGTTGGATTACTGTGATAACCATTTTACTTTTTAAGTTTCATCTAACAAAAAGTTTTATCCTTATTTTTAATTTGAGTTGTAAAGGCATTAAATGTTTATAAATTATAAGCACACTTTGTTTTTAGATCAAACATGAAATTTCCAACTTCCAAGTGAACAATATATTAATTATTACAAAAGTTATTTATTAAAACATAGTACCAGTAACTGATCATTATAGGTACTTAATTGACGAATATTGACTGAACAAATGGAGAATCTAAATCAATAAACTATATATTTTGATAAAAATGGCTGTGTTGTACTTTTGTTTGGTTAAGTAACGATTTATTTTATATTTATGATATCACTTTTAGTAAAGATTACAACATATTTTCTTTTAATTACAAAATTAGGTATTACTTTATAGGTTGGTTAAATTGCAGAATGACTAAATTTGTTCAATGATTTCAGCGAAAAAGTACAAAAGATATATTTTTTATTGAAAAAAGGTGTAATACAGCTTATCTTACAAATAAAAATCTGAGATATATTAACTTAATTTTAAAATTTCTTAGAAATGATAGACCACATTGTTTAGTGTGCAAATTTATAAGTTAGATAGCTTGCCAAAACAATTTACTAATGTGGGAGTGTTTGTTTCTTTTTTTTTTTTTCATTTCTCATGTCAAAAATGATTCTTATGACATTTTTTAATAAAGAATATAAAAGGTTCTTAACTGTAGCTTCTACAATGTAAGTTAGGCCTAAACTATTAAGTAAATCTGCTCCTAACCACGTACATATTGAGCATTTCTATAAAAGTTAACCTTTCCCTTTTTAGATATTTAGCCTAAGCCAACTAAGTAAAGTCAGCCATTCACAGTCCAATTTGTAGGACATCGCTGTAAGCCTGCGCTTTCCACTCATTCTCCTACAAGCCTTTGAGGCTTCAACTGAAGGCCGTGGGTTCTTATTCGTGCTGTACAATGTCTTCACGATCTCGGAATAATGGAATAATGCAAAGAAAGTGAAACATGGCGGGCCCTTTGCCTTCTCAGTACCGTAGTGCTTTAATTAAACGCAAAAACAAAGTTTGGAGAAAAATAAATTCTTTCGAGTTAACTACTATGATCTGTGTCGCAAAGTAGTTGACCGAAGTAGTAAGGACTACAAGAACTACTTTAAGATGTACCGTAAAACAACAGTTTTAAATTTTGTAGGAGAAATTAGGTAATTTTATTTAAAAAAGTGCTACATTCATGCATGAATTGATCGATACAACTTCTTTTAGAAACTTTGCGTTTTCTGTCCACCGAGAGTCCACCTAAAAGTTCAGTTACAAAATTTCTCCTCAACTACTTGGGAAAGTGAGTCCTGAAATGTGCAGAGCAATAATTCGATTGAATAGGAATAAATTTCTGTTCGCATAAGATGGTGTCCCCCAAATTACTGTTCTCTTTATAAACTTCAATACACTCTGACAAGCCAGTATTGTTCATGGTAAAAACGAGTCACTGCAAATAAAAAATAAAAAAACTGAAACGAACCATCACACAAAACGCGGCCACTGGACGAACGACTACTTGTAGGAGGGAGTGAAGGAACTACCCCATTCACGATTTCTATCCGGTAGGAAGTAAGAGGAGCGGACTACAACGGCGTCTACTCTACTGTTCATCGTCCTACATCGGATCAACATAGGACCTACAGATTGGTCTGTGAATGGCTGACTTAGGTTTGCTATTCTGAAACAATGTTACAACTATTAAATTAAAACTAGGTTTTAACCCTTAATTTTATAAATAGTGTATGATAGTTATTAATAAGACTGAAATGTATTGATTTATAAGAAAATGTAAAATAACGAAGGATGTATTAACTGTGTTACGTTGCGATTTATAAATATTAAAGTAACTAACTTTATCACATTATCTTGTAACCGTAAATAGTTAAAAGTCCAAGTTTATAGTGGCAAAGGCATAGCTCTCCCCCTGTAAATGAACCTTTTTTTGTAAATAAAAAAGTACATTATTTTAATTTAAACCAGTATGTTAATTTTATTACAAATAATACATTTTACGTACTTAATAACAATGTAATAACGTTTCTTTAATTAGGACCAATTAAAGATATGTATTTATGCAATTTAATTTAAAATTCTAATTTATATACTGTAAATATCAAATCCTAATTGTTGTGAACGATTATTGTAGCCGATAATTTGTAAAACTAATAATTTTTATCTTTGCTCCAAAAGTAAAAAAGTGTTAACTAACCTCAAATTCCATAATAGTTTTCAAATAATTATTTACTGTGATGTTACATGATTAAGAGACTTAGCTTTAACTGAATTTGTAGATAGAAATGGATACTTTAACCTATTTTAGAGTGTATAAAGATTATTTTAAATTATTAACTTAAAGAAATAGTTTATAATTCATTTTGGTTGTAAGATTTACAGAGTTAAATGGTACGATACTTTTTTAAAGTTGATATATAACTGACGGATTCATCACATTTTTGTGATGTTCAGGTGCTTGTTAACATTTTTAAATTATGAAGGTTGGCTGTTTTGAAAAGTTCTGAAATTACGAAACAACTTGACTGTAGTTGTTAATAAAAATAGCAATATAAATCATGTTAAGAACACGATCCATCTTCATTAAATCTAACCGAGTACATATTTTGTACCATTTTATACAGAATTTTGTAATAAAATAGAACTAGCATTATAAATTGTATTTTTACCTTATTTTAAAGTGATATATTCTCACAAATTGGTGCAATATTAAAGATTATTTTTGATTTTACTTATTTAAATTATTAATTGTAACATTTGTGTACCAATGTACATTGTGCTACCAATAAAAATGCAACTATACCATTAATATGTGTATCTTTTTAACTTTAAATAACTACTTCTTCATTGCTTTTTTACATTTATTTTTTTTACTTTTCAGTCTGCAATCATTTTGTTAAAATAATTTGATGAAGCGAAATTACTTTATCTTCAGATAAATTTACTGCTCATGGTTCTGCTCCAGAAAAAGAGAAAGCGACCGGCGACTCCAGCTTTTCTCACTATAGTAATATCCAAACAATGGAGATTTTTACAGCTGAGAACTTTGACATCCATTAATTAAAAACCATTTTATATATCTTTTGTAATTGCGATATGAGAAAAAAAACTAAACATTCTTTATAAAATTGCGGATCCGGTTTACGATTTACTTATAATAAATTATTAATTTTTTACTGTGCAAGAAAAAAAATTCAAATTTGATACTTAAAAAATGTCAATTAAATAACAAACGAACGGGATTTAAAATGTAAAATGCAAAACGGATGCGTATTGTGATTGTGGTTAAAATGAGACCTTTCAAAGAATTGAATGATAAAAAATAAACAAAATAAATGGTTTTAAATTTAACATTGCTCTTACGGGATCAAAATTCAAGATGGCCACCACTACAGCAGACTCTTAAGTTAAGGTTGCTACAAATTTTAAAAAAATATAAAAATAAAATAAAACAGAAATAAACAATAATCATAGTCTTTCTTCAAATGTAGCTTTTACTCAATGCAGTATTAAGCTTGATAATTGGTTCTCAGAAATTCTGTGAAAAAATGCATATGATTTGATAAAGATATGCATCCAAATCAATTGATAGTTTTGTTAGGAACAATAAAAGAAACTAAAGAATGGCAGACTTTTTTGCTTCCATACTCTATTCTATTTTATGGAATTACAAATGCACCTTATCAAATATCTATGTCAGTGGCAGACCCAATGAATGATTGTGTGCATACAGTCCCAGAAAATGATGTTAAGGTATGGCAATGATATTTTATTGTAATTTTGATCCTAAATATCCATAGACTAATCATTAGAGCCAAAAAAGGCAGTATTTATAAAAAAAACATTAACAGCAAATTGATTGTGTTAAGTTTGAGGAATAATTTGTAGATGAAAATACCACCTTTAGAACCAATGATTTTTTATTGTGGAATTATTGAAACAACAAAACCCGTAAGAAATTGGACTTTAGGTTAGGTTGGAGTTTGGCTTATATTTTGTTAATTATTTGATGAAACACTACACTTTCAATGGAAAAGTTGTAGTAAATTAACCTTTGAGGGGTGGCTTGTTTTATGCTTAAAGAGTATTTGCGTCATATATGACGTTCCTGGTTGTCATGGGAAGGAGTTTCTCTTACAAATTAAGGTTGAGCATCGATGGCCAATGATTTCAAAACATCGACGTTTTCATGTCGATAATCGATGTTTTTTACATCGATGGAAATCAACCGATAATTTTGCTACATCGATGATTCTCCCCGACATCGATGTTTTTAAATATTTACAGTATTTTTTGTGCATTTATTTTATTAATTTAATCACGAATTGAAATACTGAGTTCAACATTAATTAAGAACAGAACCTTGTTTTCAATAAGAAATCAATATCATATATAAATGTAATACTTACATTTTGTATCAATTATGTTAACACGTTCACTGCTAAGGACGCTCATGTGAGCTTGACACTGAACGCTATGAGAACCCCCTGAACGCTTAGCACGCCAACCAAAGTATTGGGAGAATTTTCATTACACAGTGCATTGCGTGCTTCGCATGCCAATTTAAACAAATGTGCTATGTCCGCTTTAAAATATTAGTAATTATTACGTAGAAAGGTTCAAAAATAAAAAATAAATTAATTTCTACACATTTAAGCTATAAATATAAAAAATAAAAGGTCAACTCCTATCATAGGAAATATGAAATTTGTGTAGCAGTGAACATTTCTTTTATTGCAGCCTGTTTCATGTGCTCTATGTGTTGATACCACCTTAATATTTTTTGTAGTTAGTAAGAATTATTGGTTTGTATCTTCATCAATGTCAACTGTGCTATCAATGTCAATGATAAGTTGACAGTATAGCAACACTACTTTGTTTTTCTGTGGCATGTATGACAGTAAAGTGCATTCATTCTGATAAGTGAAAAGCATTGTTAGTGGTGGCGTTATTTTACAATCTTTAAAAATGAAGCAGTTACCTCTGGCTTGAATATCTGGTTGTACCTTCTATAATTATTTGATGATTGTTCCTTAGCTAATGGCACCGACATAAACCAGTTGCCAGATTCTGGATTAGTCAATTGCAGTACAACATCCCTCGGAGACTTACTCCGATATGGGCCTGTGTTTTTTTTTACCTACATAAACTTCTAAATTGTATACATAAAATATGAGGCTGTCACAAAGGACAAAAATCTTTACTGCATATTTAGCTTGCTTACTAGGCATATATTTTGTTTGAGTGAGCAATGCCCTCTGAACGATTCCAGCATTTCATCAACGGTTACATACGATACTCACCCGGAGCAAAGAGTTCTTGTCATAGCTTAACAAATTCTTTAAAAAAAACATTAATAGGTGCCAGTTTATCTTGTGCCTGTCTTCTGGATATGATATTGTCAAATCTCATTGCACTCAATAAAGTTGAGTGGCTTCAAAAGACCATACAGTTTTGTCACACACTGGTATAACAGAAGGTGAATTATGGACATCTTGCTATTTACACATAAAGCTTGATGTCTATTTATTTTAAGAAGTGAGGTTACGAGATATAGTAGGGTATTTGAAAGACGAAAGGTTAACCTTTATTGGTATATTAACAACACTCTTATACAAAAAGATATCTTTATTTTATCACTAAATAGAATAACATTAATTATATACACATTTACATAAATAAAAACTTAAAGATGGAAGTCTATAAGAGGGAATCTATGGCATGAATAACACCGTTTGTTGCTGGAACGTTTCTAGTCACTATGTTTGCCGAGTTCACTTTTATTCTCCCTGAAACAAATAAGTGGGTGTTTTAGCTCATCATTTTCAATACAATTTAACTCTACCTAATAAAACTATACCAAAAGAGACTAACTTAAATTTCTTAGAAGTAGAAAATCATACTTGACTTTTAATGACGGAAATACAGGTGTCACAAAAGAACTTATACAGGATCGTATTGTGTACTTTGAAATAGAAGAAAAATATTGAGTATTTTTTTTTTAATTCGGATTACTTTCGTCAAAATCCACCATTTTGTATGTTACTATTTACAAGGGAACCAATCACAAAAAATGCATGTCTGTCATTTTTAAAATTCCGGCTGTTATAAATTTTTAATGTGGAATAACTTGAAAAGTGCTAAATTTATTAAAAAATTACAGGAGACAAAATATTAACTTTTTTAATGACAAACAAATGGTTTTCTTGTCGTCTCACTGCATAAAACATAATTGTACCACATATTTAATCACTCTCTTTTCCAAATTTGTATTTTCTTGTGGTTTCAGTTTTTAAATTGTTCAAGAGACATGAATGTTCTACAAAAAATATACTGTATTTAAAATGTTCAATATTTATTCATATTTTCTTTTATTAGGGAAAAACTTTCATGGTTCAGATCCATACTGTGAACTGATGTATGGACTTATTAGTTTTTTTATGTCCTTAACTTTCAAAGTACAAACATATTTTAAATTACAAAAGATGTACACAAACAGTGAAATAAAATTATTATTGTATGGAACTTTAGAAATATAACAAAACAAAAATCAACTTTCAACATATTTTTGATCATAGAGAAAATTAACAGTGACAAGATGGACTGAGGAACCGAGTGATCTTATAAACCATTTTTTTCTCTTTAAAGGTACTTAAAGTGCAGCAGGAATGAAAAAATATTTCTGAATTGACATCAGCTGATCTGAAGTGACAGAGCTGTTTACTACTAGCATAGAGTTTGTGTGCTTTTCATTCTTCTGCTAGCAAATATAGGGCAGCTTTATAAAGACGGAAACTACAGGGTTACAGACTTAGCCTTGCCTGTAAACGTACTGAAATGTGCATTTGTGACAATGTATGTGAGTATGTGTTATTAAACACAGTTTTCTCTTACACATTGAAAATAACGGATACATTATTTTTCTAGTATTCCTCCGTGAGCAACAAGTTGATTTGATTACCACCAGAGTGCAGGCTAAACACTCCAAAAGGAATACATAATCGGCATGTACATGCTTCCACAATAAAGCAGAATTTTCATCATAAATTATCAAAATTTATTGAAATTACTTTTATTTGAAAGGAAATTTTTGAAACATTCAGTCAGGACAAATTTCTTTGTAGTTCGAGTTTCTATAACCAATGGTGCCAGACAGGCAGATTAGACGTACCACGGTATAGCTATTTATATTTATATCTTATATATTAAAGAACATACCTCCTTCTTTATAAATTGTCAGCTGTTTATTCTTGTCCAGTGAGTCTCTTACTTGGAAGTACAACAAGCCTTCCGAGTAGATTGTTCCTGGTGTCAAGTGGCGTAAGACAAAGCTCCTGGCGAGAGCTCTGTTTTCTTCGTACCTCTTTACATCAGCATCTGAGAAAGCATGATCCATCGGGGCAAACAGTGAGTATGTTCGACTTCCTGTAAATAGAAAATAATAGAAATATTACTATATGGAGACATTGTCACAGATCCATATTTAAGAGTGTTTAATGTATGTCATCAGTGGTGACTTGAACTATAGGTTTACTGGTTCACCCCCAAACAAATAGCTTTAATTCGATAATATTTTAACTACTAAAAATAAATATGAACCTTCTGGTTTGTGGCGGACATGGGATCGGAGGCCAAATTGAAAGTATAGCATTGTTTGTCGCTGCAGTCTAGACACAGCGCCTCCCGACTCAACTCAAAGCTATCCGAAACTACAGTTCACATTGGTATTCCTTCCGCACTTATTCGTTTATGATATTATTATTATTAGGGGGTTTGTGTCATCCACCACCGGGACCCACTGCACCTAAACCATGAGGTCCTCTGTGCCCCATGTCCAGGCAGCAGTTCACATCAAACCCGCCCTTTTTGCGAAACGAAGGAGTCCATCTCGTATATAACTGGTGTCAGGGTATCCTTGTCCCAGATATTTCTGCCTCATTGATGCGAGGGCATCACATTCGCATAGAACGTGAAAAGAAGTTTCCTCCTTCTCTCCACGCCTTCGACATAATGGGTTGTTCTCCAGCCCCATTAGGTGGAGGTGCCTCCTTAGAGAGTTATGTCCCGTCAGTAGACCGACCAACAACCTCACTTCCGGTCTGCCAAGATCCAGGCCTTCAATGAAGCCGTGTGCCTGTCTCTGACCTCTTACCGTCTCTCTCCATCTACGCAAGTGTCCTGATTGAACATGTTTTCTTACGCTTTCTTTCCCATAGTCTCCTGTTTGTTTATGATATGTTTATGTTTGCCTCACTGGACTGGATATGTTATATAAATACTTTTGCTTACATAAATGTTCACAGTCCTTTCTTTGGTCACTGTTTAAGTGATGACGTATGTTTTGCCTACTGTCAAATCGAATTAAATTAGTTAAAATGATTATAATTTGTTGATAAACTACAAACTTTTAACGTGTAACTTATTTAAAAAAAACATATATGCACAACACATGGGTTACAAATAATACGGTATAGTTTATTAAGTAAGGAAATTTGTAGGAAGGCCGCACACTTGCAGGTTGGTCGGTCCTTGTGTACTAATACATTGTAGTAGCTTTAGTTAGTGGGAAGCGAGTTATGGAGATGGTAGATTTGAATCTGATGATATTGTCGAAGATGGTATTTAATTGAAAGTGTGTTTTTTCATTTAATAGCGACATTGGGTCGGATATATTGGCCTTGTAGATCTAGAATTCCTCAAGGACGTTCATATTTGGTATGGAAGATTTACATAAGATTTCCATGTTATTATGAATGTTGGTGTAAGTATGCCCGGTTTCTAAAATGTGTCCAGCATATTTGATGTGGGTCAGGTTGGATCTGTTGCTCGGGAGGTGTTCTTTGAACCGAGTCTTGAATGTACTTTGCTTGTATTATTCCTTTGAGTAATCGTTTACCTCCTGCAAATAAATCAAGTGTACTAATATGTAAGACAAAATTGTTCTCAATTTTATTTTCTCACTATACTATAGTATAGAGAAAGTATAGTCATCGCAAACAAAATTGATGTTGAGAAATATCCGTTTTTGGACCTCCTGAGTCCAAAAAAGTGGTTTTTACAAAATGTCTGTCTGAATTTCTGTCTGTATGTATACAAAGCTAGAGAGAAAACTATTCGATCGATTTCGAACAAATTTGTACAAAACATGTCAATTAGGCCTGTATAGATGCATGTAAAAAGGCTTTGAAATTTTTTTAAAAAAACCCGCTTCTTGGCTAAAAACCCCCAAAACATCAGTTTTTTTTTTCATCAATTACCAGATTTATTGAAATTAGTTTTATTTGAAAGGTAATTAAACTTCGAATGAGGTGAGCAATTTATATTTTTATATTTTCATTATTGAAAAAGAAAAAATCGCAACCTTTAATTTTGAGTTAAGACAAAGAACAAATTTATTTTAGAAACCAAATGATGTCAATATTCAGACTGTCCTAACATTGTTGCGCATTTAACATTGTTCTTATAGGAATTAAAATTCAAGATGGTGGCTGGGTCTGCTGAGCCTTAATATGGAAAAGTTAATTATCTTATAATATATTTGTGTGATTTGTGACTTTTAATGATTACGTAACACAATAACCAACGAATATGACAAGAAAACTGTATTGTCATTGTTCAGTTTAATGTGAAAGAGAAACCGGTTGCAGATGCTAGGCTACATTAATTCCAACTAATTTTATAATATGAGTTCTGGTGACATGCTTCCTTCACTGCAAAGAATTTCTGATTTCTTGCATTAGTTTGACTATCAAGCAGAAGATTGCAATTAAAACATACATCATTTAATATGATAAAATCAGTAAATAATAATAATATCTTAAATTAAATAACCAGACATTAAATTTGTTTAGCTAACGGCGAGACATGAACTGATGAAAAAACTGGTTAACAACTTCACTTCTCTAGAACACAATCTAATAGTTTTATTTAATATTATTATAAAATAATTTAAACCTTATAATTATTTTCTGCGACCTCTACATAATATTTGTCTGATTTTTGTAAATTTAATGCCTTATTTTTACAATAACAGACCAAACTCCTACAATAACTACTTTTTTACAACTTTTATTAAGTTAAGTGGAATATTACTTTTTTGCTTCACTTTTATACATCAGTGGTGCTGCAGGTATTATGTTTCATTTTACCACTTTTAACATGGTATACTCCCTAATAAAAAATGAAGAAAATTTAAGAATAAATATTTTACTGTACCTCTTTAAAGATAATATACATTAAACCCAATATTATGTACGTAGGAAGCTCAATTAAGGGTCTGCTCCAGTAAACGAGAAAGCAACAGGAAACTCACTTCCGGTATCTCTATATCCCTATCTAACCAGTGCAATTTCTTGCATCTGAACGCTTTGACATTGCCTCATTTCATACCATTTTATAAGTCTATCTTTTGTAATTGAGTGTTGAAAAAAAAACTGAACATTCTTTATAAAATTTCGGATCCTACTTGCAAATTATTTTTCATTATTAATTTTTTATTGTGTTAGGAATAAAATTCAAACTTTGTACTTACAAAATATCAGTTACTTGACAAATGAAAGAAATTTTTAAAAATGTAAATTGCAAGAAGGATGCGTATTGTGACTGTGCTTAATATGAGACCTTGCAAACAATTTTATGATAAAAAGTAAACGAAATAAATGGTATGAAATTTAACATTGCTCTTATGGGATAAAAATCCATTTTATTTTTACTGGAGCAGACCCTTAATGGCCCACTCCAACACAATGTTGAACTTGATAGAAATCTGAATAATTGCCTGAGGCTAGTTACAGGATCAGTAAAAACAACACCAATAGCTGCAATGTGTGCATTCATAAATACAAAACCTCTAGGACTGGAATACAAGTGTATCAAAGTAAGACGAGATGGGGAGAACTAAGTGGCGGCAAGAGCTTTTAAATAAGGGAGAAAATATTATAAAGGGGTCTTTTGGGAAAGGATCTTGGGCGAGGCGAGGAGTCTTGGCCGACAGAGGTTTTCAGGGGTGAAGATGCCGGCCTGGGTGTCGTGTAGAGAAGAGGGGTTTTACTGTGAGGTGTGCCACCCTAGATGGACATAGGGAAGCCGAACTGTCATACAGGAGCCACCAGGACAGAGTGAAGGTGAGGGCACAGTTTGTGGATATTAAAGGGACATTTGTTAAAAGGACAAATATGTAAATTCTGGGTTAGAATGGGTTGATGCTTTGGGGGAGTTAAATATTTTTAAAAGAATTCATATTTGGGGAGTAAACATTTTTACTCAGTTTTGCCCGTAGTGTAAAATATAAGACTTAAACTAAGGTTAATAATTTTTTAGTTTTCACTCAGTGTAGGATCAATGTATGTAGCAGATCTTTGAAATGAAGTAGATGTTTTTATAGACTAATTTGGTCAAAAATAATATCTTCAGGGTGGTAATATAGTGGGTGATGTCACGCAGAGGACTGAAAGGGAATGAGGCGGCGGACGAACTGGCAAAGAAGGATAACTTTATAAAACAAAAGGTTCTTAGACTCGGAGCAATTGAAGGAAGGTTCAAGCAAATAAAGAAGCAGTACCAGACTTCGTTTGAACTCAGGAGTAAAGAAGACTTGAAAGGCAAGATATACAAAAACATATTCAACCTATACCTGAGAACAAGGAACTCCCAAGGAGATTGCCATTTGCTAATTCCTGCATGGCCACAAGACATGTTTGCCTGGCGAAGCATTAACATCCTTCCTTTTTGGAATTTGAACTCTTTGTAAATACCCTAAGAGTAAGATGAACAAGGACCTGGTCTGCGAAGAATTGGATGGAGAGAAATGAAAGGAAGTGACCTAACTGGTAAGTACTACGAAGCTAGATCTAGAATGGCATGAGCCATTTGTAACCACAACCATTGGTCTTCAATACATGGAAAATGTAAACAAACCATTTTTTGTACCCGATTAATTTTGGTACAGACCTCGTCACTAAGGGAAGGGAAAATAGTGAGAGAGAAAGATATTTGCAACACAATTTTTAGGCAGCTTGTTCACCAGCTAACAAACTATAAGATACATTTGTAGCAACTACATTGGTGGTTGTTCACCGATTGTGTGCTTGTGTAATCGATGAAACCATGAAACCGTCAGTCTTTCTAATTTCATGAGGCATGTAATTTGAGATTTTAATTTGTATGCCCTACTCGGAGGATATGAGTCTCCAAAGATGTTTGAAATATGTCAATCGATAAACATCATTTACCAAACAAGCAGAGAACCACAGAGTCCTGAGAATCATTTTGTACGAATCTTGACCTCGATTAGATGTTCTATTCGATCTAAATACAAGTTACATAAGGGTATTGAGTAAAGACTTTGACCCTTAAAATAACAGATTTAAAAAACTTAGTGAATAATATTATCACATTACACATCAGTAAATATACTGATCCATAGATCTCTTGCAGTTTCAGAAGAAAATTCATTTTATTCCAAAATAATAGGGTTAAGTGATATTTTCTCTAAATGGGCCACTGTGTGATAGTTCTGCAAAGGTAATCTTAAAAAAGAATTGAAGTTTTTCATTGCAGTAGAAATTTAATATTTTAAGAAATACTTCGTACCTGTGAATGTAGAAACCAGTCCAGAGTCCTGTATGATCCTCAAAAACTTGTTAAAGCGACCTTCCCTGTCAGACTGTAATGTCTGGAGTAGATCTCCCACAGGAAGAGGGAACATTACCCTGTCTACAGCATGGGCTATCCCTTGAGGGATGAACATGTTTCTCTTGCCTGGCAACACTTTAGCTCCGTTAATTGTAAGTATCTGAAACATTATAGGAATAGATTTCAGTGTATATTTATTGGCAGTACTTGTGGTTTATTGAGAATGTTTTTTTTAAGAGCATGGATATATTGTAGGCTTATATATAAAAAAAATACATATAAACTGCATTCTAATGATACGTTCTATGTTTTACATTAGACACTGAGGTTCCTTGAGTTATTTAATGAGAATTTGCTCAAATTTATTATCAACAAACGGTACCAGAAACTTGCTCACACTTTCTCACAAACATATTTAAATTATTAAACAGATTCACTGTGACTTCATAATTGTATTAAAGTATGAGAGGGGAAACATTAAAGCAAGAGAGTAACTAATAAATATTATTATTATTAACTAGAGAGAAAACTATTCAATGTATTTTAACAAATTTACACCAAACATGTCAATTAGGCCTGTATAGATGCACGAAAAAAGGTTTTGAACAATTTTGAAAAACAACCCCCTTTTCATTAAAAAAAACCCCCAAAAATCAGTTATTATTATTATTATTAGCTAAACGAGAATTTTTAGAAAGATGTGGTTTTTTGCATAGGGTAGGGTACATTAACGGCTACAAATAAGCCAAATTTTATCAAAATCGTTCGAGTCGTTATTTTATTTAAAAAATAATAACTGATTTTTTGGCCAAAAAGGAGATTAATTTCTCTTTTTGCAACTGGGTAAATGTTAATAACGTTTACTATTTATGTAATACGTTTGTGAAAACAGTAAAACGGTTATTGAAAATGTATTCAGCAATCAACACCCGCATATGACAGTACTTCAAAATGAAACCAAATTTTTTTATTTATTCCACGAATTAACGGAAAAAATGACTTATTGTGTAGCATTGGTCTTGTGGGAATCATATTCAATATGGCGGACAGGGTAGCCTCCCCTTAATGAGTTGGCGTCACTGATGATCTACAATGAATTATAGGTCAACCATAATGAAATATTAGACATTTAGTCCAAAAAATAAAAAATAAATTATTTTGTGTTATAAATTTCATTTTGTTTTCACTTGTTTTGTAAAAATAAAAACTAACTTTTACTTTTGTTTCTTAATTTCTACCTGCTTAATTGTTCTTTAACGTATGAAAACTATAGAATAACAAATATACCTAACAGCTTTCATATTATAGCATGTTCGATCAAGTTGTACTCCTTTTTAATGCAAAACTTTCGTTCAAAATCAAACCATTATAATCGATTAACAGAAAGTTACATTTAAGAATAACTCGATTACTTTAAAAACACAACAGATTTTTTTTAATGTTTGTTGATGAGTTGTTGTTAAATCTTTTAGTACAAGCAATTGCGTTTTTTAAATTAGTAAATCAAGAACTAAAATATTCAAAGTTTCGACAAGTTTGTCAGGTTCCTTTGGTTTTTTTTCAAGTTTTCTTAATGATTTTAAGTTTTATACGGTTAACAATGTTTCAAATCTAATATAATTTGAAAATCTATATACTATATATAAGCGAAATACCACTCACGCACTCACCCACTCACTGACTAACTCATCACGATTTCTCAAAAACTACCGAACGGATTGAAATGAAATTTGGTATGTAGCTTCCTTTAGGTCCATAGGTGCTTACTAAGAAAGGGTTTGAAAATATTTGAAATTTTTTGGGGGAGGATCAAAGTTATTAAAACACGATTTCTTCAAAACTACCGAACGGATTGGAATGAAATTTGGTATGTAGCTCCCTCTAGGGCCATAAGTGTTAACTAAAAAAGGGTTTTAAAAAATTGGAAATTTTATTGGGGTTTGGGGGGTAAAAATTACTAAATCACGATTTCTCCAAAATTACCGAACAGATTGGAATGAAATTTGGTATGTAGCTTACTCTAGGGCCGTTGGCGCTCACTAAGAAAGGGTTTTAAAAAAATCGAAATTTTAGGGGGGTGGTTTGGGGGGATCAAAGTAACTAAAAATCTAGATTTCTCCAAAACTACTGAACGTATTGGAACGAAATTTGGTATGTAGCTTCCTCTAGGGCCATAGGTGCTTACTAAGAAAGGGTTTGAAAAAATTCGAAATTTTAGGGGGTTTGGGGATCAAAGTTATTAAATCACGATTTCTTCATTTTAGGGGGTTTGGGGATCAAAGTTATTAAATCACGATTTCTTCAAAACTACCGAACGGATTGGAATGAAATTTGGTATGTAGCTTCCTCTAGGGCCATAAGTGTTAACTAAAAAAAGGGTTTCAAAAAATTAGAAATTTTATTGGGGTTTGGGGGGTAAAAATTACTAAATCACGATTTCTCCAAAATTACAGAACAGATTGGAATTAAATTTGGTATGTAGCTTCCTCTAGGGCCATTGGCGCTCGCTAAGAAAGGGTTTAAAAAAATTCGAAATTTTAAAGGGGGGTTTGGGGGATCAAAGTAACTAAAAATCTAGATTTCTTCAAAACTACTGAACGGATTGGAACGAAATTTGGTATGTAGCTTCTTCTAGGGCCATAGGTGCTAACTAAGAAAGGTTTTTAAAAAAATTCGAAATTTTAGGGGGGTTTGGGGTGGTCAAATTTACTAAATCAAGATTTCTCAAAAACTACTGAACGGATTAGAACGAAATTTGGCATGTAGCTTCCTCTGGGGCCATAGGTGCTCAATAAGAAAGGGTTTAAAAAAATTCTAAATCTTAGTTGGGGGGGGGGGGGGG
>JAGFPH010004783.1:42480-59789 GCA_018207615.1 Philaenus spumarius
AACTTTTTCTTAGAGCGCCTATGGCCCTAGAGGAAGCTACATTCCAATCTGTTCGGTAATTTTTGAGAAATCGTGATTTAGTCATTTTTACCCCCAAACCCCCCTAAAATTTACAATTTTTTAAAACCCTTTTTTAATGAACACTTATTGCCCTAGAGGAAGCTACATACCAAATTTCATTACAATCCGTTCGGTAGTTTTTGAGAAATCGTGATGAGTGAGTCAGTGAGTGAGTGAGTGAGTGGTACTTCGCTTTTATATATTATATAGATTCAGGAAAGTGTCCACATTGTCGAGACTGAGCAACCAAGATTCAAGCTTCTCAGGAATTTTGGTTACCCAGTACAATGTTGATATCTATAGAACTTGAAAAGGATGCACAAATAGGCTCTGTCACTCCTTATTTCAGCCTACAAAATCTATAGTTTCCTTATTACAAGAAAGGGGTCAGCAAATCCTCACCAGATGGTACAATTGCTACGAGACTCTTCTAAACTGAATGTTTTTGTGTCTTTTCCCGGTGGAAAATTTATGGGCCTTTGATGCGCTAAAACTATGGTTCTTTCCTCAATTGGAAGAAGCTGAACCACAGAACTTTATTTGGAAGCAATATGATGTGCCGCCTCACTGGTGTAACTCGTATGACCATTGTATTTGGATAACCTAATAGAACTCCGATCCAATGCAATATTTTAATACACTGGAAATTTGACGAAAGTGGCGCTATCGGTTGGGGAAACGACGGAAGCTGTGTGGAACACCAATGCTACCAATGATTTCTTCCTGGCGATACCTCGCGGCGCAATCATGCACTATTTTCCCGACAACCATTTTTTCGGTACACAGCCTCAGTATGCATGCATGATCTATTTTATTATTCATGATCTATGGTATGGCATTGGTTAAACAATGTTGTAGCCGACTGTTGGACTGGCTGCAAGGGGCTGGATGACAGAGGTTGTTTCGCATGGCCTCCACGCTCACCCAATCTGACGCCATGTGTTTTTACCTTTGACAGTTCATAAACGATTATGTGTATATGCCTCACTTTAGAAAATACCCAACTTTAGAAACAGGACTGAAGCAGTTGTTGCAACTGTTACTCAAGACACAATGAACTCAGCTATCGACTCGTTGTGTACTATGTGACCGAATGGTGATCACATTGAAACACTTGTAGGAAAAACTGTTTGCTCCTTCGTGTGATGTATCTATCTATATAAAAGCGAAATGGCACTGATTCATTCATTCATTCATCAGCAGAACTAAAAATCTACTGAACCAAATGAGTTCAAATTTGGCATGCATGTTCAGTTGGACCTTTAGACGCGCACTAAGAACGGATTTTGAAAACATCCCAAAGATACGCCCAATATTCGCGTTTTTCTAGCGATTTTTTTGCGTTTTCTCAGTTTTTTCGAGAACTAATTGGCAGAAAATGTTGAAATTCGGTACTTAGGTTCGTTTAAGGCCTAAAAGTAGTCTGTTAAAAAATGTTTGAGATTCTACCGAAATTACGCCAGAAATGGGCGTTTTTGCATTTTTCCTTGCGTTTTCAATGCGTTTTTGATCATACCCGTACGGCGTTGCCCGTGGTGGTTGGTATTTTCAGTCTTTTTAACGTAATTGTATTCTTTTTAAGTGTTCAATCAGTGAGTGGTATTTGGCTTTTATATATATAGATCTTAAATAAGAAAAGCACTACTGTCATAAAAATAAAAGATCTGAAATTATGATTTTAGTAACTTTGATCCTTCCAACCCCTCGTAAAATTTCGAATTTTTTCAAACCCTTTCTTAGTGAGAACCTATGGCCCTAGAGGAAGCTACATACCAAATTTCATTCCAATCCGTTCGGTAGTTTTTGAGAAATCGTGATGAGTGAGTCAGTGAGTGAGTAGTATTTCGCTTTTATATATATAGATTAGCATAGATTAATACAGGAAAGAGAGATAGAGAGAGAGAAAGAGAGAACATTAATAAGGAGACTAAGTTAACAGGAAAAACGTCGAACTTTTTTAATTCAGTCGTTCTGCTAACACGTGAAAAAACGCATCAAAAACGCAAATAATAACTGGTAAAACGTCAATATCAGCCGTAATTTGAGGACCACCACGGGCAACGCCGTACGGGTCAGCTAGTTATTTATAACTGTAAGTTAACTGTAATAAACACTACAAACCCTTAAAACCCTGATATTCATTTTGAAACACACGGTTTAAAAAACAGAACTACTGGAATCCTCCCGCCATCTTCTAGATTCTAACTGGACAAAGTAAAGGCGTTAAGTGACGACAAATTGTAATAATTAATATCTTGGAAAGTGACAATATTTTTGAAAAATTTCCTCCCACAAAATTTGCCTCTTTCAGAGTAAAATAGGATTATTGAAAAACATCACTAGGGCTGCATTTAACAGATCTTTTTGGACACCTGTTTGTCTGGGTGTGAATTTTGGTACATCTGTAGACAGTCGAAAGATAAACAACCCTGTTTGTTAGATCCTTCTAATTTAAATAAGCCAGGAACAAAATACGAGATACATTCAATCCTGTATCCACTGACATTCACTAGGAAAAGGCAGCCAATACAGAATGCAAATACGGTCATTTCCAAGGTTAAAAACCCATAACAACTTGACTGCAACAATTTACTTGAAGCCTACAGCAACAATGAGCGCAAGTGATGGCCAATAAAACGCAAGTGGTACTAACCTGTGGCATACAAAGCCCCATCATCACACTGCTGAAGCCAAATAGGTTACCCAGAGCTGTTTTGGTGTCGATAGCAACCTGAATCCATTTGTTTAACGTTTCAGCTCTCTCGTTATCTGTTGCACATGTCAGAATTGATACTGCTACCAGTAGTTTCAAACATTGAGTCCTTTACGAGCAACAAAACAGCACAGATACAAATTATATTTAATACAACACAGTAGGAAATAGTAATCTAAGTTGTTTGGAAACAGATAAAGATTTGCGTACAGGGTGTCTTGCAACCATTCTACCAAACTTGACCATGTTATTATGCAGGTCAAACCTAACAAATAATACAATGTGACATGTATCAGAACTTGCTTAGTTTAGGCGTTGTCTGTCTGTATGCGTTAAAGGGGCATGCACTGTCTGGTGACCAACCAATTTTAAAAACAAACAGAAAACAATCGATAGGGAATTAAATTATCTAAAAAAATACTATTCTTGACATTTTTCGTGAAAGAGCCAGTTTTTCCGTTATTTACGTTTGAAAGTTTTAAACGGCCGCCATTTTGAAAATATTTAAGTCAAGTCAACATCACTTTTTCCCATGTAGGTAATATTACTACAAAGGGTTGATACAAATTTGGTATTATCTTGTTAAATAATTTTTTAGATATGAATTGTTTAATAAAAATCGCATTTTGGTTACAGTAGGACAACCGAAATGAATTTAGACAAATGAACAGTGATTTGAGGTTTACCTTGGACCGAGGAAGAACTCCAGAATATATGTGACAAGAGTTACGAAAAACCCTGTACATACAGTTTTTAATGACACCCCAAAACGTGTTCTGGGGACCATGGTCGGTGCTCATTTACTACTCCCGACCTTAGATCTCACCGTAAGGGTCACTGCAATAGCTCATCTTTACTTGGGAAATTCGCTAATAAAGTATCTCTATAAATAAACGAGATTTATGAAAAATAATTTGAGAACCAGTGATGAAGTTTGCAGAACGTTTTCTCGTTCATATCAACGAATATTATCTAGTCATATTTTAGTCTGGATGAGATCACAATTTGTTCAATAAGTCACAAAATATAAATAGTATATTTCGTCACAAGTCCGGAAAGTGTCCGTGAACGAATACTTGAATTCGATCAAGCACCGGTATAGCACTTTCGGACGAGTTATGAACAGCACTTTTCATCATACCACCTTTTATAAAATATACAGGGTGGCTAAAAATAAACTTGGTCCTACACCCCCTCTTAACTTGTTATTTTTTGATATATTTAAACTGTTTCCAGCTATTAAGTACAAACAAAAGTAACTTGTTCAAACAATCAAATATTTATTAGTTTAAGAGCAGTAGGTAATTTTACGAATTGAAAGAAATTTTGATGGTACAGTTTTTAGTTATTCGATATGTTAATCCCTTTATTTGGGAGTTTCTTTTGTAAAACCTGGACGTTTTCAGAATGACAAAAACTGTTAAAACACATTTTGGGTATCCGTTTAGAAGTCAGGTGCTCTTTTCAATATTGATTCAGGAATATTAGGTCTAATATTTGAATAAGCCATTATAAGTACGTTTACACTTTTACAATAGTCTATAGGCTAAAAAACTAACAACATCAAAGCTTTGTTATTGTTTAGTTTGTTTATGTTGCTAGAAACAGTCAGCTGTTTAATGGAACATTGTATAATGGAATACGGTAAGTAGAACAGCAGCGCTCGTGGTGACAAATCTTTGAACCTTCTTATCCGTCCTAGTCCTTTTTACAGTTTTACCTGGACTGTTTACCCGGCCTATCGGGAATCGATTGGTTTCAACCACAGCTGATAGTACTGAAAACAATGGTTTATTGCGTTGGTATGATGAAACAAGATTTTGAATAGGAAAACATGCCCTCGAACTTTATTACGACATGAAATTAAAATAATATTAATTAAACGCTTTCGTATTGTTAACCTACCTTTCAATCAAATCCATTCGTATCTGATGGCCCATAGGTAAAGTAGCCAATTCAATGCCGGAAGAAATGCCTAAACCCAACTCACCGTCCCAAGAGCGACTAGAATCGGTTCCAACAGTAATTTCCAAATCCATTCTGGTCAAATGGTTGGCAAGAATCCTAGAACCAGTTTCCTGTAACATCATCCTTATTCCTTGCAGGGCGGTCGAATCCAAAGGCTTGTTTTCCGACGTCGGCAATAAAAGAGTTTGAAAATTGTCAAGATCAAACTGTGTCGGCAGTTCAATGCTCGCCGCGGATAACATTAAAATAGAATCTTCCACGGCTGAATCGTATTCAAAGGCCTTCAAGGTGGAAGATGAACACGATAACGGTAAGCCTTGGGAGTGCAATGTGGTGTGGATGTAACGAGGGTTTTTAATAATAACTCCGCCCGGTCGCTGCGGAGGTAGTGTCGAACAAGGCGTCGTCGATTCGGAGGCATCCCCCGCTGCAGAACTTTGGGCAGAGTCGCCCGATCCGTTTCCGGAATCGCTTCCCGAAGCGTGATACGACACGACTCTCTGAAACGTACTGTGCGGGTTGATCGGATACGTAGGGTTGTCGCTTAAAGTGCTACTTTCAGGCCTCGTATCGTCCACGCTAAACTCGTTATCCGGAACTGTACTGTCTTTGGATGTAGATCGTAACAACGAAGGTAATCGACTAGGTTTCGGCGGCGGCTGGTCTGTTCCCGGTTCGGATTCTTCCACATCCGGCCTTCCGTCGGTGCATTCGAATCTACGCCTTTCGAGGCAAGGACTTAAAGCAGGATCGCTGGTTACTCTAACAATTTTTAAATTTCTCGGCACTGTCGATGTTCCCGAAGAGTTGATGAACGGTGACTTTGGTGAGTTTATCCCCGCTCCTCTCGGTAGAGAATGAGTAGAGAATCTGCTCCCGTTGGTCGAGGTAGTTTCTTGACAGGATCGGGTCATCGCGGATTCTAAAATAACACCGTCGGCACTGCAACTCCTGTCATCGACGGAAGAACCGCGTTGCGACATTACCAGAGAGCCACGCCCGTTCGTTTCCGACGCCAAGGACAAGCTTCTCTGTTTCTTGCTGGGTAACCTCGGAGGAATTTCACGTTTTGTTCTGGGCGGGGAATGGACCGGACTACGGTAGCTGTTGTAAGTGTTGAGCCTGAGAGTACCGCTAGCACTGGCCATCGGGGACGCAAGAGGCGACACCGCTTGTATACCGGCGGACATCTGCTGTTGTAGTCCATATTTGGTAGCATAAAATGATAGTGGGTAAAGTCTGTTTCTTGGTGTTTGTATTTTAGCACCTGAAGCATTTGAAATAGGTTTTCCACTCCCGACGTAATATGTGATGAGATCTGGTACAGTGTCGTAAGCGTCGTCTTCAAACTGATATTGAACTCTCTCGTATACTGTGTCTGGTTGGATGACAACCTGAAACAAAATTTAAAATCTTGTATTAAATAATCAAATTGTATTACCGTATTTAAAAATAAGGGAAATTGAAATATCTATACACCTGGTGAACATTTCATATTGTATTTATAGGCTATGTAGAACCAATTATAAAGTGGCTCCTTATCAATAATCAACTAAATGCCAATAAAAATATAATCTTAATAAACCGAAAGCCTCACAATGTATACCGTTTACACTGATCAAATTGTTATTAAAGTTTATTAAATATATTTTGGGACTACGTTGTCTTTATGAAAAGTTAGGCCACAGAGAATGATACCGTTTATACAGTGTCTTGAAAATAATTGTCCCCAGGCTAATCAACAGGTGAAAATAAGAAATAAAGTTCCAACAATCACAGGTCCGGAAATGCTTGGTTTTCGAATTATCCGCCATTTTATGTTTTACTAAACACTCAATATCTTTGGAAATAGAAAATATATTAACTTCAAATTTGGTGCTACTTGTTACGCAACCTTTTACGGTTGTACAAACAACCCGATCGTTTTTTGTCTACTTTAAACAATGAGGCTATTTAAACTGTCTTATGTCAAATATCTTTAAAACCGTTAACTTAACACAAAACATATTAGGAAACAAAAACAGTTAATTTTGTAATTACAAATAAAAGTTTGTTTAATTTTTTCGTAACTCAAAAGATAACCGAGTTATCGGCTAAAACATAATTTCTTGGTAATTGTCTATAATACACAAATTGACTGTCGAAGTAAAGTCTTAGATTCTTAATGGCGAGCGTCTCTTGCACTGCTTGACAACTGTTCTTCCAGCCTTGTTGGAGAATGTCCTATCCAACGAGCGTTTGTATTCATGGTTGATGATGGATGGAGCACCAGCCCGTTTTTTAGTGTGGATGTTAGAACCCATTTTGGTAATATCTACCAAGATAAATGGATTGTCCAAGGAGGCTCAGTACCTGCAGGTCACCAGACCTAAATCCCCTTGATTTCTTTCTGTGGAGACACCTCAAGAGCTTAGTGTATACGACTCCAGCAGCTTCAATTCTAGTTCTCAGGCAACGCATTAAAAATGGTTAGGAGTAATCGGCAAATGCCTGGAGTTTTCCAAAGAGTGCGGAAATCAACCAAAAGGCGCTTGGATACGAGTGTGCTAAATAGGGGCCGTAACTTTGAGCAATTCCTTTCGTTTGTTTATAAATAGCACTGCTAGTTTTCAATTTTACTGTTGTCGTTTCTGTATTGTTGTATACAACTACCGAGAAATTAAGCTTTTCGCCAATAAATCGGTTATGTTTTGAGCTACCGTACGGGAAAAATAAAAACACATTTTTGTTTGTAAATAAAATATTAGCGTTTCTAGTTTACCTAAAAAAAATTTGTTAAGTTAGCAGTTGTAGATTTAACATTAAAAATGTTAAATGACCGCTATTTTTAAAGTAGGCCTACACAAAAAACGTTCTGGTTTTTTTACAAGGGTAAAAGTGGTACGTAACAAAAAATATGTACACCAAATTTAGGTCAATAATTTTCAATTTTCAAAGATAATAAGTATTTAGTAAAAAAAAACTAAAGTAGGATAGTTAGAAAACTAATTATTTTGGACTTAAGTTTACTGATTTTTTTCTTATTTTTTTCACCTATAAAATAGCCGGGTAAAATTTGATACAATATTTTCTAGAAACCCTGTACACCTTTTAGAATATATTTTATCTGTATTATGAGGTCTACTATTAAATTCTGGAGAAAGTATTTAGTTCTGTACTTTCGTTATAATTATGGAAATGGAGTAATAATTTTGAAAGACGTAAGTTAATAGGCAACGAATAAAATATTGTATTTATTTATCATTTCTATACTAATATTATAAGGAGTTAAAGTTTGTTTCTTTGTTTGTTTGTATTTAGGGGATAATCTCTGGCACTACTGAACCGATTGAAAAAATAGTTTCACTAATAAAAAGCTACACTATCCCTGAGTAACATAGGCTATAATTCATTTCGATAAAAAAACCTTTTTTTATTTCAATATTTGTAAATTTAGTCGGAAAAAATTCTTAGGTTAGGCCTAGAATGATAAACCAACACACGTACAGTATTTACATTTATTACCATAGCAACCAATTGAATAATATAACTGTTTGCTCCAATATTTCCATCAACAGCCGATTTCAAAATTTTAAGCAATTATTTTTGTATTTTTATTTTTTAGATTAAGGTTTTAATGTGTAGACCTGAGCCTTGCTGGTTCTTTTAACCATTATTATAACTGCTGTTATAAAATATAAGAAATAATTTGATTTGAACATTTAACATTATTTATCATCTTAGTTTTGAGGTTATTATTAAGCCTACACATTTATTATAATTAATAAAACATAACATATGTTTTTGGAAGGTTCCATTGGGGGTTGGCGTGCGGAGCACGCAGGGGTCTCCCCTAGTATTAAATAAAGTCATTGGTTAACACACATTTAATTAGTTCTTTTCTGACTGGTCTTTTTACACGAGATCTACAACCGAGGAATACAATCTAGTTGCAACCACACCACACACTTGTGAATCACAATACACAATCACAGTCGAATGGCTTTTGTGGTATTAGTTGGTCTACCACTTCAGTTAACAATGGGGAACCGGTGTAATTGCCTCGCTCCGTCAGAAAAACGAAACGCGCAATGAGCAATATTCACTATTCTGTGCCTTCCCCGTCCCCAAGCAGTGAAATGATTCCACTGCCTTTATAATCTAAAAACAACTTTTCTGTCAGGCATGTTTTGTATAGCAACAATAACTTGAGATATGTTCAAAGTAACAAGACACTTTTTTTACTTTCTCCACCCTATACGTAGTATATGGAGAAAGTATTGTTTTCGTAAAAATGTTCGAATTTGAATTTTCAGTTGAATTATCTGTTTTGGTGCTCCCAGAACCCCAAACAATTGTTTAGTGCAATTATCTGTGTTGGTGCTCCCTGAACCAAAAAATATTTTTAGTGGAATTTTTTGTTTTGGTGCTCCCTGAACCCAAAAAAGTGTTTTTAGAGTGGTGTCTGTCTGTCAGTCTGTCTGTATGTATACACGACCAGAGAGGACACTATTGGTCCGATTTTCATGAAATTTAGTATGTAGGTACTAAACCCTAATATCTCCAGGCGCGTTTTTCATTTTTTGGAATTTTTAATTTTTAAGGGTAATTTACCCCTAAAAACTCATAAAAAACGACAAAAATGCAAATTTCTCAAAAACGGCTCTACCGATTTTGATCAAATTTTCAGTATTTATAGTGCTTAAGATGCCAAACAAAATGACACCACCCGCTTTTATCAAAACTTCGGCGTTTTATAATTATGTGGAAATGTTTAAAAATAAACAAGTTTGTGTTGTCAATCTAGCATCGCGGCAGCGGCCGCACGGGGTAGCACCACGGTAGCGAACACGGCCAGTAATTCAAATCGCGCCTGGGACAATAACTTTTTTATACGATTGACGTAGGTAGAATATAATTTTTTTGTTTTGTTCTAAAAAACAGTAAATAAAATGATTAAAAACAATATTATTTTGACTACAGTAAGTTGGGAGAAAGTTTGTGTCAGTTAACTGATACCGTTTATTGTTTTTATTATCAACTCCTGTAAGGCTAGGCGCATATTGGGACGCGTTTGACGCGTATACGTGACGTGGCATAGCGCGACTTTTTGTAACATACATAAATGAATGGATTAGCGCATATTGGTAACGCGACGATACGCAGCACGACTCGCATGGCACCTACTGTCGCTCATAGGTTTTGGTGTCCACTTGATAGAACAAACTTTGAACACAAAATCTCACAACTCATACGTTTGTTAACTCAAACGCGTTTCCACGACAATGTCGCCATCTTCAGTGATGCACGAGCTACAATAGTCAAACGATAACTGTAGTTTTTACGAATATTTTTACTGACATCTGAAGTCTACATTCTGAAGCTCATAAACTCTACTTTCAGAATCCGTTTGAAAAATTTAAACCTTCAGTAACAATTCAATTATGTGCATTTTTCAAGACACTCTAAACTGTTTAAACAGTTACTAGGCGAAATCAATATATTCGGCATGTCCACCTTATGCATGGTTAATCTACATCATTAAGGGTCTGCTGTGGTGGCGGCCATCTTGGATTTTCATCACGTAAGAGTAATGTTAAATTTAAAACATTTTATTTCGTTTATTTTTTTATCATAAAATTGTTTGAAAGTTCTCATTTTAACCACAATCACAATACACTTCCGCTTTGCATTTTGCACTGTTTTAAATCCCGTGCATTTTGTCATATGTATTCGACATTTTTGATGTACCAAGTTTGAATTTTTTCCCTTATACAATAAAAAAAAAGAATAATTAAAAGGAAATCGCAAACCGGATCTGCAATTTTATAAAGAATGTATAGTTTTTTTTTCATTGAAAGATTGACTTATAAAATAGTTTTAAATGAGTCAATGTCAAAGCTGCAAGAATCTCCACTGTTTTGATACCGCTATGTCGAAAGGGTGGAGTCACCGGTTGCTTTCTTACTGGAGCAGATAATTAACCATCATTTTGCACATTTCCGAAGATTTAACTTTAAAATGTCAAAATTACGAATTTAAGCAATTTTAATTTTCCGCGGTTTTTACTATTTTTCTGTTACAAATACATCAATCAAGACTTACACAAAGTCTTATTTTAAACGTTTTTTAATTTACTACAACTTGTCCATTGAAAGTATATCGTTTCATCCGGTAATTTACAAAATAGAAGAGGAAACCCACAAAAAGCAAAATGTTCACGGTTTTTGTCATTTCAAAAAAATCACAATGGAAAATCATTGTTTCCGAAGGTGGTATTTTCATCTACAAACTATTGCTCAAGTCATAACTCAATTGGTTTGCTGTTAGATGCTTTAACATACAAAATCTCTATGGACTTGTCTACCGTTCTTATGCATCCAATTGTAAACAGCTCGACCTTCTGCTTGCGTGTACATCGGTTGCGCATCTACTATGTTTGTCTAATGTGATCTTCAAATAGTCTGTTAAGTTGATTAAGTTACTTTATATTTATGAAGAATGGATCGACGATAAATGCGAACACATGACTTGCTAATAGTCGCGTTCGATTGGTTGAATATATTCGATCGTATAGAAATGATTGTGTCCATGGGAAAGCTGTATTCAAACGGTATTGCATCGTTATACAAATGAAGCTAAACTCATTTTATGAGTAGACCGGTACAACAGTACAAGAAATGAAAGTTAAAAATATCTGTTGCAAATTAAACCAGTGAATAATACACAAAGCGTACAGTATACTGTTTGCTACGTATCACAATGAATAAATATTCATTTTTTGAAACGATCATTTGCTTATAATATTCTCTCGCACTAATGAGACCGTAACTTTATTTACGGCCCAATCCTATTAATTTAAATGAGCAATTCTTGTATCTATCTTTGTATCTGTCGCGGATCTCTAAAACGGCTCTAACGATATTGATGAAAATTTGCATACAGGGGTTATTTGACGTCAGGAGTTGAATGCGCTGTGTCTTATGTCTTAAAAAAAAAAAAAAAAAACGCGCATAAAGTTTGGAAAATCAGTTATTATTATTACCTAAACGAGATTTTTTAGAAAGATGCGGTTTTTTGCATATGGTAGGGTACATTAAGGGCTACAAATGAGCCAAATTTTATCGATATCGTTAGAGCCATTTTTGAGAAATTTAGATTTTTCTCGTTTTTTTTGCAACTTTTGGGGGGTAAAACCCCTTAAAAATCCAAAATTTGAAAAAATGAAAAAAAAACGCCTGGAAATATGCCAGAACTACACCTACATACCAAATTTCATCAAAATCGGACCGTTGGTATGGTCTCCAGCTCTGTACACATCCATACGGACACACGGACAGACATCACCAAAAAAACACCTTTTTGGGTCCAGGGAGCACCAAATCAAAATATTCCACTAAAAATATTTTTGAGTTCAGGGAGCACCAACACAGATGATTCCACTAAACATTTTTTGGGGGTTCAGGGAGCACCAAAACAGATAATTCCACTAAAAATTCAAATTCGAAAATTTGGACGAAAACAATACTTTCTCCATATACTACGTATAGGGTGGAGAAAGTAAAAATGCGCATAAAATTTTAATTTTAAATCTGAACATCTTTTTATACCACCTTTCAAGTCACTTAGAAGGCGAATAGGTACAGCTTCTTTTTATACCTACTTCAAAGTCACTAAATATTCGAATAGATACATTATAGATACAATCCAGATGTTAAAAATACTGAACGATGCTCGTTCACCCAGGTACAAACGAGCCAAAGATTAGCGAGAGCCTTTAGAGAGTTTTCCAACTGCGAGCAAAGCGAAGCAGCCATCTGAGGCCGTAGGCCGAGGCGGGATTGGGACGCGAAGCCCCTAGCAGTAAATAATACGATCACGCAGCTGAACCGCTAACGTGAGATGAGCGAATTTAGAAAATTAAGTTTATATGCTTCATGGTTTTAGCGAACTATTGGGGAAATTTATCTACTCACGAAGGCGCTGAATAGCTGTCTGCGTGTATGACACATATTAGTCGAATTTGTTTACACCTCAGCCTCCACCGCGGCTCACGCGCTGTTTCGTTCAAATCGTAGCGGAAAAGATAGTTTTACGAGTTTACACTTCGAACTTTCTGCCTCAGATTATGGTCTGCCCTATACGAGTTTGTATCCCCGCCGTCGGCCTCGGCCAGAAGTTGCCCCCCCTCCACCGTAAAATCCCCACGAGAATTTGAACCGGGTACTTTTAAGATATTTTACGTTTTGATCAATTTTGGGGAAACCAAACGGGGTAAAAGTTCGTTAAAAAATATATGCAGAATAATCTCCTTTGTTTATTTTTAATTTCCCGCTAAAAGAAAATTGAAAATTTTCTAAAATCGGGAAGTTATTGGTTTCACCCCGTTTTTCGAAAATCGAGTATTCATCAGATCTCGAAGTTTTGAGGTCCTAGGAATCTTCCCTGACCACTCCCGAGAGGGTGTCACCCTGTCTGTATGTATGTGACCCGCTTATAACTTTTGAACGGCTTAACCGATTGGATCCTACCAAACGGCGTTCTAAAGAGTTCCATCAAACTTAGATTTCCTGAAAATTTCAACTAATTCGGACCGGTAGGTTCTGAGAAATTTCGAAAAAACTAAGAAATAAAACATTTTCAAATCAGGTTTTTTTTTAATAACTTTTAAACGGCTTTACCGATCAATTCCAAAATCTAATCAGCTTTTAACCTTGAAAAGCGACGTCGATCGCTACCAGTCCGGTCAAAATCGGTTAATTCGTTCGTGAGATATCGTGAACGAAAGAAAATAAAAAAAGCGTATTTTCTCAATTTCTCCGAAATTTTTCATCAGAAAAATTTGTGTTGTCGATTCTTTCAATGGACTCGAAAAACTGCATCGATTGCCGCAAATCGCATAAAAATCGGTTGATTCATTCGCGAGATATCGTGAACGAAAGAAAATAAAAAAAAGTGTTTTTCCTCAATTTCTCCGAAACTTTTCATCTGAAAAATTTTTGTTGTTGATTCTTTCAATGGACTCGAAAAACTGCATCGATTGCCGCAAGTCGCATAAAAATCGGTTGATTCATTCAAAAGTTATGGCAGTTCAAAATTTCCAAAAATAGTGTTTCTTGTAATTAAACTTAGCGGGAAGTTACATGGATGGCCTTTAGGGTCAACCGTTTTCCAATTTTTTTTAGATATTTAACTTTGAAAAGTTTGAACCGCCTCCATCTTGAAACGGATAACTTGAGCAAAATAAAGTTGTGAACATTTTTGTAAAGCGGTGTGATAAAATAAATATGTATGCTGAGCTACATAAACCAATCATTAACAATTTTTTTTTAACGCATACAGACAGACAACGCCTAAACCAAGCAAGTTCTGACACATGTCACATTGTATTATTTGCTAGGTTTGACCTGCATAATAACATGGTCAAGTTTGTTAGAATGATTGCGAGACACCCTGTACGCAAATCTTTATCTGTTTCCAAACAACTTAGATTACTATTTCCTACTGTGTTGTATTAAATATAATTTGTATCTGTGCTGTTTTGTTGCTCGTAAAGGACTCAATGTTTGAAACTACTGGTAGCAGTATCAATTCTGACATGTGCAACAGATAACGAGAGAGCTGAAACGTTAAACAAATGGATTCAGGTTGCTATCGACACCAAAACAGCTCTGGGTAACCTATTTGGCTTCAGCAGTGTGATGATGGGGCTTTGTATGCCACAGGTTAGTATCACTTGTGTTTTATTGGCCATCACTTGCGCTCATTGTTGCTGTAGGCTTTAAGTAAATTGTTGCAGTCAAGTTGTTATGGGTTTTTAACCTTGGAAATGACCGTATTTGCATTCTGTATTGGCTGCCTTTTCCTAGTGAATGTCAGTGGATACAGGATTAGACAACTATCTTGAATGTATCTTGTATTTTGTTCCTGGCTTATTTAAATTAGAAGGATGCAACAAACAGGGTTGTTTATCTTTCGACTGTCTACAGATGTACCAAAATTCACACCCAGACAAACAGGTGTCCAAAAAAATGCAGCCCTAGTGATGTTATTCAATAATTCTATTTGACTCTGAAAGACGCAAATTTTGGGGGAGGAAATTTTTCAAAAATATTGTCACTTGCCGAGATATTAATTATTACAATTTGTGTCACTTAACGCCTTTACTTTGTCCAGTTAAAATCTAGAATATGGGGGGGGGAGGATTCCAGTAGTTCTGTTTTTTAAACCGTGTGTTTCAAAATGACTATCAGGGTTTTAAGGGTTTGTAGTGTTTATTACAGTTAACTTACAGTTATAAATAACTAGCTGACCCGTACGGCGTTGCCCGTGGTGGTCCTCAAATTACGGCTGATATTGACGTTTTTTCCAGTTATTCTTTGCGTTTTTTGAGGCGTTTTTTCATGTGTTATCAGAACGACTGAATTAAAAAAGTTCGACGTTTTTCCTGTTAACTTAGTCTCCTTATTAATGTTCTCTCTTTCTCTCTCTCACTCTCTCTCTATGAGCTCTTTCCTGTGAACTTTGTCTCCTTAATAATGTTCTTTCTTTCTCTCTCTCTCTCTCTCTCTCTCTAGCGCCTGGCCCATTGTGGGGAGAGTGGTTCATATGGTCAATTGTGGGAACTCCGTTATCTTTGAAGATAGAGAAAAATTAAAAACAGGATTTTGTTACAAAAAAAATCGGCTATCATAATTTGTGGTTCTCTCTCCAAAATTTGTATTTTTTATTTTAGCGGTTTTATAGCTTTTTGGTCCATTATAGCGATATAACGGTCACATAAGAGAGAACTTTTGTGGGGAGGTGAGAAAGATTTTTGTGGGGATATAAGAGAGAGGAATTGTGAGGATATAAGAGAGTGGAATTGTGAGGATATAAGAGAGTGGAATTGTGAGGATATGAGAGAGAGAAATTGTGAGGATATCTTTAATGTGACTTTCTAGTGGAGTATATATCCTAATACTGTAATTCAATTCCCACTGGTGAAATGGAGTCAGCCAACTCAAAAATCACAATGTTGTAGGTTATATGAGTTAGGTAATTTATTCTTATAAACAAGAAATATGTGTTATGCTGCCCTTATAAAGCAAAGGTTAAGAAGCCTAATAATAACACATATAACACAAATATTATAAATTGTATACAAATACTTTTTTTACATGTGGTCACCCAAAAAACGCCGCTAAAAAGGGTCTGCCTTCAAAATTTATCACTTGAAGTAGGTAGCAAAAATACTAAATTACCATGAGCAAAGAGGCTTATAGTTGCTTGTCATTCCCATCAAGCCCTCCTGATACTCACGGACAATCGACCATGGTTGGAGAGGGGAACGAGGCCACAGTCCGAGCCTGGGTATGTGAGTCAGGAGGAAGGATCGAGGTGCTCCAATACACGCCTTTCAAATAACAATACTTACCTTGTCATTCTTCAAATGTAAAAAACATTGAACTTAAACCAAGATATTTGTTACACCCTTTTACTCTTGTTGACAACATTAGTAGTAAATCTTTAACTATGCCTTTAAACATAATTTAATATGAAAACCAAATTATTATTAAATACCACAAGATGTAACTAACAATTCCAAGATTTTTTTAAGCCTAATGGTGTAACCACAAACTAACAAAAAATTGTATGTCATCTGACCTCAGGGCTCCACCATACTGGCTTTTTAAGCTGCAAAGTCATATACGCAAATCCCAAACTACATGTACAACACTGCGGTCTAAGCACGCACCAACAAAGAATTTTGCAGGGCTCCGCTCCACTGGCTTTTTAGGTGTAATGATATATACACTAATATATACACACAGCCAAAACTACTGTAGCTACACCCTTCAAATCTTGCATGTACATTACTGTAATGGTGCAAGCACTCACCAACAAAGGGTTTTTCCCTCGGACCCCAGGGCTTCCCCCACTGGCTTTTTAAGTTACAATATTACATATACTCACAGCCCAAAATACTGCAAAACCACAATCACTGAACAGATATGAGCGCGTTTTTTTTAACGTTTTTAATGAATCCTGGTCCTCAAATCGGTAAAGCGACAACACGACTGTGCGATAAAACTGCCAAGGGTCATCGGTTTACCTGGTTTGCAGGGTACGACAACACGACTGTGGTGCAGCTGCGAGTGGGCTCAGTCTTGTTGTCGTAGTCTGCACGGCTTGACCGGGGTAAACCTTGATGAGGGTTTGAAAGTTTGTTTGTTGAAAAAATATCCCATACAAGGTAAATGTAAAATATGCATGCAACAGTAATTAACAAATAAACACTTTATTTCGTAAAATCGGAAAAATATTTAATTATACAAATATTATAATCATACTGTTATTGGTAACATACTGTGATTAAACAGTTTAGGTAAGTCCTCTAGTTTTTTTTTTTATTCTAATTATATAAAGTGATAATACGACGAAATATTATAATTATACAAATATTTTAATCATACTGTTATCGGCAAAATACTGTGACTAAACAGTTTAGGTAAGTCCTCTAGTTTTTTTTTTATTCTAATTATATAAAGTGATAATACGACGAAATATTATAATTATACAAATATTATAATCATACTGTTATCGGCAA
>JAGFPH010004783.1:80029-91105 GCA_018207615.1 Philaenus spumarius
TTTCTTAGCGAGCGCCTATGGCCCTAGAGGAAGCTACATACCAAATTGCATTCCAATTTGTTCTGTAATTTTGGAGAAATCATGATTTATTCATTTTTACCCCCCAAACCCCCCTAAAATTTCAAATTTTTTTAAACCCTTTCTTAGCGAGCGCCTATGGCCCCAGAGGAAGCTACATACCAAATTTTATTCCAATCTGTTCGGTAATTTTGGAGAAATTGTGATTTAGTAATTTTTAACCCTCAAACCCTCCTGAAGTTTCCAACTTTTTAAAACCCTTTTTTAATAAGCACCTATGGCTCTAGAGAAAGCTACATACCAAATTTCATTCCAATCCGTTCGGTAGTTTTGAAGAAATCGGTTTTTAATAACTTTGATCCCCCCCCCTAAAATTTCGAATTTTTTCTAACCCTTTCTTAGCGAGCATCCATGGCCCTAGAGGAAACTACATACCAAATTTCATTCCATTCCGTTCGGTAGGTTTTGATAAATCGTGATTTAGTAACTTTGACCCCCCAAAACCCCCCCTAAAATTTCGAATTTTCGGAAACCCTTTCTTAGTGCGCGTCTAGAGACTATAAAGAGTATTAGTGCCAAATTTCATGTTTGTAGGCCTCGTGGTTTTGGAGAAACTGTGATGAGTCAGTGAGTCCATGAGTCAATGGTATTTGGCTTTTATAAGTATAGATATAGGTTTGTGGGTCAGATAGAAGGCCCCGACAAACGGTAGTGTGGATTTTAGCCTGGACTAAAACAAAACACATAACATACTTTTAAAAGATGTTTAAACACAACAGTTTCATATTCAACAGTTCGAATTTGTATAGGAAAGATGAGCTATTGCAGTGACTCGTATGACGAGAGCTGAGGTCGGGAGTGGTCAATGAATGAGCACCGATGATGACCCCAGAACACGTTTGGAGTGTCATTAAAAATTAAACGTATATATGTATTCGCACTCCAACAGCCGCATTTTACGTTCGATTTGGTCCAAATTTGGTACACAAATGAGGCAGCTATCATGATAGAGAACTGAACATAAACTAACACTTTTAGAAAGTCCAGGGCATGTTTATAAAATTATAAGTAATTACTGAAGATGTGAAGCAAAAGGTAGTTTTTATACATTCGAAATAAGCGATTTTTAGGAGAAAAGCTAGCAATTGCTAGACAGGTTAGTCCAAAGTCTGACTGACGTTAAATTCTCCTGGACTGTGACTGACAGACAAACGTGTGATCCTGTAATGGTTTGGTCTTATCCCTAAGGTAAGGAACAACTAAAAGTGGGTGAATTTTAATATAATTTCGGTGCATCAGCATGACATCGCTTAGAAATTCACTCACAGTTGGTAGCTTTGCACATTGGTCATATCCAGCTCACTGCTACCCCCACTACTCTACCCCAATCCAAGTGCCTCTGTTCCAATCAACCGTCGTTTCCGTGAAAATATAAGAGTATACAATGATCTGTTTGCATTTGTTGCTTCGGGGTTGTTGGGCAAAGCGAGTAGGGGCGTAGACCCCTAGTAACCTTTAACTGAATACTGTAGATGTAAGCCTGTTTTAGCTAGGTGATATTCTTTTTAGTTCTTTAGTTAGGACAGTATTATATAGTAATAGAAAGTAGGACGACCTTGACCAAGATTTTTATTGTAATTTGAAATACCAGACAAACAACTTTTACTAAAAGATAAAACAAAATAATGTTGTCCAGGCCTACTCTGACGGTTTATAAGAAAACGCAGAACAAATATTTTACAATATAATACGTAGTATTCCATTACAATTAAGTGTTTAATTTGATCAACGATGTTTAAATAATTACTACACGAAAAGTCGATACGAACTAGGTGGCCTAGATATCAGGTTAGTGGGTTACATAACCTAGTTTGTGGATTCTTAACAATTACCGGGATCTAGAACATCAGCTGTGTGCAAAGTTCATCCTGGGAATTCCCGCCCTTTTCCCTTCTCTGTTGGATGCAATTTGTAAAGGTAAAATAAGTTAGAAGCGGATTACAAGGAACTATCGTGTTTCGAATTTTAATAAAAAACACGTTTTCTAACGTTTTTTAGAAAATGAGAATTTATACTAAACGCCTTCACTAATTTCACAAATAAGTCAGCCTTTATTAAGATTTTTCAAGAGAATTAAGAGAACCGAAACGTAATTTGAATATTTTGTGGAAATTGGTATCTCTTTTAATTAACATAAATGTTTAGCAAATTTCCATAGGAAAGATGTGGTATTTGGACTCTTATGGTCGAGAGTGATAAATGAGACCCGATCTCAGACCTCAGAACAACTTTTGGGGTCTCATTAAATGTTTTATATATACCCCCAGACTGAATTCTCGGCCAGACTGTTCATCCAAAACAAGCGGATCATTTGAAAATGAACTAATAATGTGGAAGAGAAAATAGCTAGGGTGCTCAGTTGACTTTTTGTAAACAAATAAAAGAGCACTGTGGCGACAAAATCACACTGATTTGTATTAAAAAAAAACCCGAACCACAAAACAAGGAACAAAAACAATAACTAAACAACTAAATTGTAAGTTATGTTTAATACGTTACCCTTATGTACATTTCGATGACATGGTCATCACCCTCAGAGGGTTTTGAATTTAGTAGTGCTAAAACCCTCTGAGGATGATGGCCATGTCATCGAAATGTACATAAGGGTAACGTATTAAATCACAACTTACAATTTAGTTGTTTAGTTATTGTTTTTGCTCCTTGTTTTGTGGTTCGGTTTTTTTTATACAAATCAGTGTGACTTTTTGTAAAGCCTTGTTGAATGTGGCGTCTTTATCTTCCTCTCAGCATATTCATTTTTGAAAATTACAGCCACTACTCCAATGACTAAATCAATATGTGAACGTTCTTTTTCTACCCTACCACCTTAAGTTCGACAAACCAAGCCTGAACCTGTCAATCGGCTATTTTATAAAAACCAAGAAGCTTTGTACATCAAAATCAGTTTACTATCAAGAAATAAATTTCTTAGGCTCGAATTCATTGTCTAAGTAAAACTATTACTTGCCTTATGTTTTTATAGAATATAACGTGTTGCCTTGGACTGTTTAATATATCTTCTGGCTGTCTTATGTTCTATTTTTTGTTTATTATAGAACAACTATGCTCAAAATATGGCATTTGTTAGAATTAATACACCCCAGGTGAGATATTTTGCCCAGATACATCATAAGCATTGCAGAAAAGTCTACCAATATCTACCCTCCGGAAGAGGGTGAGGTTGAAAGGGTTCTACAAAATTGTTTTTTACTGATGCGGGAAAACGGTGGACGTTTTTAACATATGTTAAATGGAAAAGTTGTAGCTTGATTCTGTGTTACTATAAAAATAAGTAAAACGCACAATATTAAAACGTCGTGATAGAAATTTGAAATTTGGCCCAAAGGCTCTTTTTAGCGTAACGTAAAGCACTGACAAGGTAATATGAGGTATTAAAAAGTGTTTCTTAAACTGCAACTTTCTCTTGTAATGAATGTTAAACCCTTTCAATTGTTTTAATGCAAACAGAATATACACAGTTTTTTATAGAATTTCAGGCAAGTTGAACTTTTCATTTAAAGCTGCACTATTCAAGTCCATTGAACTGAGGTAGTGATTTCCAAAGAGAAATAATAAACTAACCTTGTGCCGTATCGGATTAAGTGTTAGCGTTGACTTCAATTAAAATTCCCCCGACAAAATTCTAGGTTCACCCCTGTAACCTTTCGTAACAAATATGAAAATATATATCAACACACCAAATAGCGCATAATGTTGCTGTCCGGTTGAGTACTCTACTGACACCCCCCCCCCCGCCCCGGTAAGATTAAAACGGTTGTGCTAAGAAACCCGTAACTCCGTAACTTTATTGGGCTTATCTTCAACAGTTTAGCCAAAGTAAAGCATAAGAGCCCCAAAGAGCAAGGATTCACAATAGGTTTTCACTGTTTCATCACAGTTCATCCCATTTTTTTCAGCACGATGGCACAAAGCTCCTGACCTCGGTAAAAGTTTATCAAAATCGGATAAGCACTTTTTGAGTTGAATCGTAACCAACAAAAACGTTTCCTCTGTATTGTATCGTCTAGTTTAGTCTACCATATTCTAAAATACATTTCAAACTTTCAAAGCATCTGATTCTTTTTAACAATGGATCAGCTGATATCTAAGAACCATGTCACGTAAATTATAAAACAAACCGTTTTATTATTTCAGTACATTGAGGTTATAATTTTAATTCTACGAATTTCGTACAAGGGTCGTATGTTTGCCTCTGTACAAACTACAAAGGAAGTAAACAGCGCTGAAGTGACGGGTTTTTGTAACAGTCTGAATACAAGGCTTCCCTTTATGCGGAGAGAGCATACTGTCGACGAAGTTGTAATATTTCATTTTGCTTAAACAAACAAAGCTTATGTAATAAGGTGGTGTTTAGAGTTGAATAGGGTGATGTAGCGAGGAGGATTAGGTTGGCAGTGAACTGGCTTACAAGTTTACCAGTGGAATTCGCTTTTAATGAAGTGGTTTAGTGTTTTTGTTCGATGTTATGAATCCATAATGTTGAAAATACTTTTTGGTAAACATACTAAAGAGTAAGTTTGACTACATAATCAGATGAGGCTAGAAACTATGAGTCAAAAGTGGTTGGTATGTAAAAACCCGGCAGGGGCAGCTCACTGTCGTTTCAACGAGATGAATGTATATTATTAGGTTTGCGCCCTCTCGGTAACTTCAAATTGAGTCGTCCACCCTATAATCACACTATTTCCTCTCTTTATAGCGGGCTATCCGGTCTTTTCTTTCCAAAGCGACCGCTCGCCTTACCTGTTTTTTTGTGTTATTAAATCGTGTTCGAAGCATAGGGTAGTCTTATTTATTTATTACTTTGGCTCGCATTAAAATGCCAACGTATCGAAATCTTGCGAAAATTCTAAAAAATTTACCCCCACTTTTTATGACTTTTATCGACGTTTTCGAGGGTTGCCTCCTATGAGCGCCCTGTCCAACGAGCGCCATGTCCATCTAGCGCCCACTCTCGGGTTGACGAGGGTCAGAGGGGGTTGACAGGTCTAGGAGCTTTCCAACTAGCGCCGCATTTCTGTGTCACCCCCTTCGACCACCTGTATAGTTGCCTCAAAACGTAGAGAGGCACCCCTCAGGTAGAACGGACCGTCCTAATCACCTATTAACAAACAATGCCTTTGTTAGAAGCGGTCACAAGGGGGACTGCCGGCATCGACTAATATTCGGGTTTTTCAGTATCACTCGGCAATACTTAAATAAGTTAAGCGACAACTGTTATTTCGGTAATGGTACGTCGTAGAACTGTGATTCAAATTGTTTTTTATTCGTCTAAGTAAGACGAAAAAAATGAGACGTCATTCGATAATGTAGGCCTAATGTATCAATTGTTTGCGAATTGTAGTGTAACACAGAATTTCTTGGAATATTAGTCGATGCCGGCAGTCCCCCTTGGATGTAGTGCCATCTCGTCCAAGTGCTATCTCGTCCAACACCCTATTTCCTAGAAAAGAGTGCCATCTCGTCCAGCTCAGTTTTACAGTTGAATGAACACATTAATTAGTGCCATCTCGTCCAAGTGAAAACTTGACAAGGGTTGAGGAATGCAACGCAGGTAGCCTGTGGTTGTGCGCCCTCGCCTAGCACCCTCACCGCTATCCCACCCCTTTGTATACATGTGGACACTGCCAATTTAAACCTCATTTGTATACTTGATCGGGAGGTGTAAACATCTATAGGAATATGGAGTTTTCAACCACCATAAGAGGCCAATCTAGTCTTTTATATAACGGTTTTCGGTATACAAAGAAAAATTAAAAGAAGCGCGGAGAAATTGTGTGGCGGTGTGTAAATCATACGAGTGTAAATCACGTTATATAATTAAAATTTAAAAAAACCTAAAAGGTTCGAACCTATAGTATGTAGTCACAGTATGTTTGCTGTTTACTTAATCTGGCCGATAACAGTATGATCATATTTCGTTATTATCACTTTATATAATTAAAATTAAAAAAAAAACTAAAAGGTTCTAACCTATAGTATTTAGTCACAGTATGTTTACTTTTTACTTAACCTGGCCGATAACGTTCAGTATGTTTGTACTTTAAAAACGTATGTACAACTTTGTAGTTGAGTTGGCTAAACTGTTCGTTTCTACGAAGTGTATAAATACTTTATTTATAAAGAAAAAAGTTAAGGTTTGTGTATTTATAGTAGTTTTGATTGACACTCTAAAGTAAACAAATACCTTGCTATTTTACGCAATGCATAGAAGACTCTTAATACAAAGAATTAAACGTTCCAATAGTTTTTGTAAACCTGTCAACTAAATAATAGCATAGGTTTTTGGACGAGATGGCACTAGTTGGCAGGTAGAGAATTAACCTCCCGCCCTACGTTCGTGGAATTTGGACGAGATAGCACTTGGACGAGATGGCACTTGGACGAGATGGCACGACACCCCCCCTTGTGACCGCTTCTAACAAAGGCATTGTTTGTTAATAGGTGATTAGGACGGTCCGTTCTACCTGAGGGGTGTCTCTCTACGTTTTGAGGCAACTATACTTGTAGTATTTACTTCTGATCCTCTATCGCGCGAATTGACACGATCAGTGACATCGAAAAACATTCCTTAAATAGGACCCATATGCTTGTATTTAAAACCTTTCTTATAGATAATCGCAACGATATATAGTTTATAATATTACAGTAACGTTATTTCAATAGCCGTTGTCAGATTTGTAATATTAGAACTAAAAAGATGATAAAAATATAACAAATTATTTCCAAAAATATTCTTAAACAAAATACCTACCAAATCTTTTATTTGGTATTCTACCAGGTGCTATTTACTGAATCACTGTTTCTAGTAAGTTTCATACCTAAATTTATGAAACACCTCAATTCTGTCTTTTTTTTTTTTTTTTTTTTTTTTTTATTATGTTGGAAGTCACTAGGCACTTCAGCCATTTAAGACTTTTTGTGCGCTTCCTTATCTTAGACAATCCACTTTAGTTCTAAATCCTTCGTGAGTCTTAGAACTTGTGCAGCTAGGTCGTCTTCCTTTGTAGGTATGCCTGTGAGGCCGAAAATCCGTAGTCTTCTCCTCTCCAGAGCTTCACAATACAAAAGTATGTGTTCTGCTGTGTCTTTATATTGGTTACACAGTCTACAGGTTGTCGTGCCTTGAGTTAGACCCATGGTGTTTAAGTGTTCCCTGAAAGCTCCATGACCAGTCATGAAGCTTAAGACTTTCCTTAGGTTGTTTCTATTCAATGATATTACATACCTAGAGAGTTTCTGATTCGGATTGTACAGCGACCCGTAGAGTTTTCCTCTAGAGGCCTCTCTCCAGCGGTTGAGAGTTTCCTGTTTGACCCATCGTTTCAGAGTGGTTCTTGCGACAGATTTACTGATACCACAAGCAGGTTCTGGTCCGATGAATGGAGGCTGTGCTCCCAACTTAGCCAGTTCATCAGCTTTCTCATTTCCCTCATAACCTCTGTGTCCAGGTATCCAGAATAGGCTTACCTGGTTTCGGGTCGAGAGTTGGACTAGAGCTTGATTACAATCCCACACTAATTTGGAGTTGAATTCGTGTGAGCAAATAGCCTTTAAAGCGGCCTGACTGTCAGATCTGATTGTGATATGTTCGTTCTGTCAATTCTGTCTTAAATTAAACGGTAATTTTTGTAAGCAGTGCCATGCGTGTTATAAGCACGTGTATAAACAATAATTTAATATGCTAGTATTAGATCATGTCCCTCAAAAGCTGATTTAATATTTCTAAATACAACTTGAATAGTTTAAAGAACTTGTCATCTTTAATACCTCTTAAATATTCTATCAGTGGAAGAAAAGTGTCGCAAGCAACACAAATGTCGAAACCAAAATCATAAAGTTATACATTTTAAATCATAGCAAAAACATTGTGATGGTCTATGTTCAGAATACTCAAGAGGCGACTTTTGTTATTTAACTGATTTAACAATAATTGAATTTCATAACATCAATTTAACCCGTAGTACAAAGTGGGTTTTGCCAGCATATTAAATAGCTTATACACATTTGCTTAAAAATAATAAGGCATAGCATTGCTTAAATGCATGCTTAAAAATATTTGTTTTAATCCATTAGTTGTGACATTTTAGCCAATCAGCTGGAGTAAACAATGAACTTTTTCGCATTTTTTCCATCCACTACCAGAATGTTAAGAGTACAAATTTGATGTCTTGTTTGAACTGGCGTCCGCGGGCCTTCCTTTGGATCCCTGTCGCGAAATTACTTCAGGCAAACCATGTGCGATGATTCGTGACAGGCACGCCTTGATTTTGAGGTGCCTTTGACTAAAAGTCGTTAACAACGAACCTTTTTGCACTTTTTATTCCACTAATAGAACACTTAGAGTTAAAGTTGATGTTTTGTTTTATGATTGATGTATAAACTAATCAAGATATATTTAGACATATTAAATCCGCTTTTGAGGGATACGCATGCTTATATTACGTTTAATTTAGGGTTTTATAACATTTTTAGCTGATTTGAGGGGATACATATTTAGGTCAGAAGTAAATACTACAAGTACGGGTGGTCGAAGGGAGTGACACAGAAATGCGGCGCTCGTTGGAAAGCTCCTCTGACCCTCGTCAACCCGAGAGTGGGCGCTAGATGGACATGGCGCTCGTTGGACAGGGCGCTCATAGGACACCGTTTTCGAGATCTGTGAACACGATAAAGCAATAAAAAAATATTGTTAAGTGTCTGTAGACACGATATGTGCACTCACAGACGTCGTAGAAAACTTCTTGGTGGTGTCAAAATCTTCATAATTTTATTGCGGACAGTTGAAAAGCGTTTGAGCTTTCTAACGTGATAGCAACGTGACTTGCGTGACAAAAACGTCAAATTTTTTAGTATTTAAACAAAAAAACACGAGCCGAAGTTTCGAAAAAGTGTTCCATCTTTTCATCTTGTTTGACATTTGTTTTCTGTGTATATTTTTAGGTTTGCTGGTATTTTACAAATTTTTATTTGTTATGGATGGAAACGAAGAAGAATTTATAGAATTTTAGATAGCGTCAAAAAACAAAAGAGGTGATGGGAAGAGCACTTTGTGAATCCTGGAACAATACGAAGGCAGATTTTTATTGACGAGAGACTTCCTGAACCTATTGACAGTTCCGTATAAGTAAATTATACTTTCGATAAACGTTAGCGTTTTATTGACTTCTGGTCGAAACGACTGTGCTCTACCCCTCGCGTTACAACTGCTTCGCGACCCCTGCCGTGTTAAGGGTGTGCGATACCACTCAAATATAATAACCAAATTTAGTGAGTGGAGCCAACCAAGAAGGCTTGGCCTATGATATTACAGCGGTAAAACGCTCAAACGTGACTAGAATACCGCTCGTAGGCCTATTCACTTTCATTTTTAGTAATGCCGGTCTTATTTTTAGTTTCCGCCGTGTGCTACGACATTTTAATCTGCAGAAAGTTCCAATGTATAGTCAGTAGGTAAAAAAACTCAACTGAAAATCATGTTTATAAGCAAATATCTTTAATAAAAATGTATAATATACAATTTTATATACCTCACCTACGAATTACAATTTATATATTCATGATCGGTTTCCTGCAAATCACAAATTTTTAACTTCCCGCTAAGAAAATTGAAAATTTTCTAAAATCGGGAAGTTATTGGTTTCACCCCGTTTTTCGAAAATCGAGTATTCATCAGATCTTCCCTGACCACTCCCGAGAGGGTGCCACCCTGTCTGTATGTATGTGTGTGTGTGTGTGTGTGTGGGTGTGTGCGTGTGTTGGTGTGTTTGTGTGTGTATGTAAGTATGTGACCCGCTTATAACTTTTGAATGGCTTAACCGATTGGATCCTACCAAACGGCGTTCTAAAGAGTTCCATCAAACTTAGATTTCCTGAAAATTTCAACTAATTCGGACCGGTAGGTTCTGAGAAATTTCGAAAAAAACTAAGAAATAATATTTTTCAAATCAGGTTTTTTTGGAATAACTTTTAAACGGCTTTACCGATCAATTCCAAAATCTAATCAGCTTTTAACCTTGAAAAGCGACGTCGATCGCTACCAGTCCGGTCAAAATCGGTTAATTCGTTCGTGAGATATCGTGAACGAAAGAAAATTAAAAAGAGGGTTTTTTCTCAATTTCTCCGAAATTTTTCATCAGAAAAATTTTTGTTGTCGATTCTTTCAATGGACTCGAAAAATTGCATCGATTGCCGCAAATCGCATAAAAATCGGTTGATTCATTCGCGATATATCGTGAACGAAATAAAATTAAAAAAAGTGTTTTTCCTCAATTTCTCCGAAACTTTTCATCTGAAAAATTTTTGTTGTTGATTCTTTCAATGGACTTAAAAAACTGCATCGATTGCCGCAAATCGCATAAAAATCGGTTGATTCATTCAAAAGTTATGGCAGTTCAAAATTTCCAAAAATAGTGTTTGTTGTAATTAAACTTAGCGGGAAGTTACATGGATGGCCTTTAGGGTCAACCGTTTTCCAAATTTGTTTTTCAAAATTCGATGAGAGGTAAGTTTTATATTAAAGAGGACTGTACGGGACTGTTTTGTTCTGGTATTGCACACCCTTTAAGTTCACATTAATTTATATCATGCATTATTTTTTATTTTTCTACATTTCAGCTTTAAATACGTATAATAAACACATTGTCGTGTACACTATGACAATTAGTTGCGCACATACATCCAAACACAACTTCTCTACAAACAATTCTGAATTTATAAAACTAAAACAACTTTGTGCATTGTTACAAATCCTTTACTTTTCTTTTATAACGTCAAAAGTAATTCATCTAACAGGAAACATTTCGAGAACCTACAATCAGCTGATAATGGTAGTCGATTTATTATCTCCCTGGACCTCACAGCAATCTAGAGCTCATCATGTCTACATTAGTGGCGACTGACAATAGAAGGCTGTGGCTTGACAGATGTTTCGTCACTGCCTTCTATGGTAAATGTTATTACCAGAACAACGCCTTT
>JAGFPH010004784.1:0-12838 GCA_018207615.1 Philaenus spumarius
ATATATGAATAAGATGTCCCCTTTTAGTGATTTCCCCTGCTGCAAAATACATACCTGCATTATCGAATTTTTTCCAGAATAAATACATATGACCTTTTTTGTTGAAAAATACCTCCCATACACGGTGGTATTTTTTATTTTTCTCTATCTTCATCCCAGCTCGAAATATTAAGGATAATCGAAAAAAAATTATAATCGATTTTTTTTTCGACTTTGGGAAATCGATAGACTGGTAAACTTTTTTTTATGTTAATCTACATACTTGAATGTACTTATAAAAAAAAATTAGCCGTATTGTAAATTACTGGAACTTTGGGTCTAAAATTACCTCTACCGACTGGCCTAATTAGCGAAAATGTAACGTCAGTAGGGTCATGGTTTCAATATTGACGCGCTAGAAATGTAACACTATTTTTGTAGGTACACGAAAGAAGGTAAAATTTCTTTGTTGTAAATGTGCTAATTTCAAGATCACTTGTGGGCTAACTATAACGACTGATAGTGTCAAAATTCTAAATTGTATCATTGATCAAAACCATTTCCCGGGAAGTCGGCAAATAACAAATTATTTTTTGTTGCTATTAATTTGAAAAATACAAAATCTCGCGTTGGTTTTCTGCTCGAAAAAGGCTCTGATAAATAGCCAACAGAAATAAAAAATGCTATATTATTATTCCAAAACAGCACGCAACAATCACAGACCCTGTTGTGAATATTAACCGCGTTTTTCCGGCAAGCGATGTGTGGTCTTAGCTGTAGTAACTGCACTGTTACTTAATTCTATCCATCAGGTTTTTGACTATTTTGAATACCCATTCGAATGCAAGGCTTGTTATATAAACAACTAGCTGACCCGTACGGCGTTGCCCGTGGTGGTTGGTATTTTCTGTCTTTTTAACGTAATTGTATTCTTTTTAAGTGTTCAGTCAGTGAGTGGTATTTGGCTTATATATATATATATATAGATCTTAAATAATAAAAGCACTATTGTCATAATAATAAAAGATCTGAAATTATGATTTTAGTAACTTTGATCCCCCCAAACTCCTCCTAAAATTTCGAAATTTTTCATACCCTTTCTTAGTGAGCACCTATGGCCCTAGAGACAGCTACATACCAAATTTCCTTCCAATCCGTTCGGTAGTTTTGAAGAAATCGTGATTTAATAACTTTGTTCCCCCAAAACCCCCCCTTAAATTTCGAATTTTTTCAAACCCTTTCTTAGTGAGCACCTATGACCCTAGAGGAAGCTACATACCAAATTTCACTTCAATCCGTTCGGTAGTTTTTGAGAAATCGTGATGAGTGAGTCAGTGGTATTTCGCTTTTATATATATAGATACTAAAATTCTGTAAAACTTTTATAAAGTTTAGAGAACTTGGATTACGTAATACTATATTTAGCAAAAATATGTGTAGTCGTTCGGCAGTGAAACAAAGTAGACGTTTGCCCGAATACGTGTCACAGTTGTGTGTTGTGAGTTTCATGTTTTTGTGTTGTATGTAATGTGAATATTTTAATGGTTTTTAAAAACTGCTGATGAAACAAATGTTTCGAAAGCGTCGTAAATATTCGCTGAACGAAATCACAAAACGGATAAAAGGTAAATTTAGTTACATCATTGAATACATAACCTATAAGAAGCGCAACGCTTATGGTGAACAGTCAGCCCGGTTGGTTGCCGCCAAATCGAGCTTAGCAGCGCTGGCTGAAAATGTACCATCTGTGACTCATCAATCCTCCGCGCCAGGTGTGAGTGAGACAGAGAATGGCTGGCTCATTCTCTTTCTCAATCACTCTCGCCGTACCAACGACAGTAGCGCTCTTGATACCTAGCGACTGCCTCGCTAAGCTTATAAATAAAACTAGGCTGAAACGTTAACATGGGTTTTTTTATAAGCTCTGTATTCATTGGTTGTATCTATTTGTGCCTTGAATACTTATACGATGAGTTTAAAATTAAAATTAATTTCTATGAACCGAAGAACAATCTAAATTTTCCAGATTTAATAATTATTGTGAGTGTTTTTAGTTTGAGAACGTTGTCTGTAATTATTTACAAAATTCTCATCCATTTAGAATGTTTACCAAACTGCGACGTAGTTACGTATATTTTTACAATAATGGAAAACTGTAAAGCAATGTAGCCTACTTAATGGGCAGGCGAAAAAAAGGCTTTTTATAATCTCCATTTCTGCAAAAAGTATCAAATAGTTTGTAACAATTTGTTTTTTTTCGTAGTTTAAAACAATATTTAAAAATCGTCCATAACGAGGAGGGGAAATTATGATCTTGAATGCACTAACTGCCTGTCTTATAGGAGTGTAAATTTATTACGTGAGAAATAAAAGCACCTCGTTCAAGAAAAAACTGAAACGGTTACAAAAAGGTCAAGAGAGCAGGAGAAACATTAAAATATTGTTCCACAAGAAGCTACCTTGTTTTTAGATCCACCGACCTCGCAATAAATCATAAATAAGGAGATGAGCGAAATTGCTTCCATTCGACTGGTTTTTATTTTCCGTGGTAAAACGGATAATTATGATGTAGTCCGGAGTGAGATGATTGCTTGTTTATTAGATATATTAAACGCATCAACACACCGTTGGATAGAATGTTAAGTCGGTGTGAACTCCCGAGCTGTGATTGAAAGAGGGTTAATTGGGAGTGGAGGTAAATGAAGTTATGTTGGAACGCAGGTGTTATAAAATATGCTAGGTGGTTTTACATAGGTAGATTTACTCTGAATGTACTGTAACACTTTAATTTGCGATTCGAAGTAAAAGTTTCTTAAAATGACTCGTCGATTTCATTAGAATTTAATTGGGGTTAACTTATGTTCAGTGTTAAGTGATAAAATGTCTTGAAATAAAATTCTTCATTTCAAGACAGTTTATCCTTTGATTTTTGTAAACCGTTTAGGAAGTCGTACACAAAGTTTAAAACAAAGCCAAAGTCGTCTGGTACTTAAAAGGTGTGTAATTAATTATTGTATACGTATGAATGTTTAAATCAAAGCACAGTAGATCCTCGATAGTTTGAAAACCTCTATTATTTGGAACTTTTGACTCTTCCCCTCAGAAAACCTTTAATATTCGAAAATAAATATTCCGTCAATTCGAAGTATTTTCAACATCATATAGCTTCTAAAATTCGAATTTTAGTACACGTGACTTTACAATTCAAATTTTATTGCTATAATTCGAAATCAAAATTTAAAATTTTAATTTTATACCCCACTACCTGGCCCGATCCGGTTTTGCACGGATAGACAAATCAAAGTTAAATGTACATTAACAAAAAATATATTATATCAATAAATATAAATTACACAATGTATTTCTTGTGGGGAAATTTAGTAACTCTATCCCCCCAAACCTCCCACAAAATTTAAAATTTTCCGAAACCTTTTCTTAGCGAGCACCTAGGGCCCTAGAGGAAGCTACATACTACATTTCATTCCAATCCGTTCGGTGGTTTTTTTTAGTAACATTGACCCCCCCCCCCAAATTTCGAATTTTTTTACACCCTTTCTTAGCAAGCAGCTAGGGCCCTAGAGGAAGCAACATACCAAATTTCATTCCAATCCGTTTGGTGGTTTCGGAGAAATAGTGAATTAGTAACTTTGACCCCCCTCAAGGCCCCCTTAAGATTTAAAATTTTTTGAAACCCTTTCTTATCAGCACCAACGGTCCTAGAGGAAGCTACATACCAAATGTCATTCCAACCCGTTCAGTAGTTTTAGAGAAATCGTGATTTAGTAACTTTGACCCCCCAAACCTCCCCTAAAATTTCGAATTTTTTGAAAACCTTTCTTATTGAACACCTATGGCCCTAGAGGAAGCTACATACCAAATTTCATTCCAATCCGTTCGGTAGTTTTGAAGAAATCGTGATTTAATAACTTTGATCCCCCCCAAACCCCCTAAAATTTCGTATTTTTTAAAACCCTTTCTTAGCAAGCGCCTGTGGCCCTAGAGGAAGCTACATACCAAATTTCATTCCATCCCTTCGGTAGTTTTGAGGAAATCGTGATTTAATAACTTTAATCCCCCAAACCCCCCCTAAAATTTCGAATTTTTTCAAACCCTTTCTTAGTGAACACCTATGGCCCTACAGGAAGCTACATACTAAATTTAATTCCAATCCGTTCGGTGGTTTTGGAGAAATCGTGATTTAGTAACTTTGACCCCCGAAACCTCCCCTAAAATTTCGAATTTTTTAAAAAGTCTTTCTTATTGAGCACCTATGGCCTTAGAGGAAGTTACATACCAAATTTCGTTCCGATCCGTTCAGTAGTGTTTGAGAAATCGTGATCAGTGAGTCAGTCTTTTATATATATAGAAGATTACACTCTGAAATTCGAAGTTAATACAAAAAACAAGCCTGTTGAAACACGAACAAGTGCGGAGATGCGGAGAACGACTGCCGATTCGCGCATGCGCTAAGGTAAAAGTATGGTTTCCTTCAGCGTTTTGTCGTGGATTCTTAAAATAAAGGTTTACCTCTGTAATTCAAATTTTATGTACAGTAACCTCTATAATTCAAGGTCCCAATTGCTTTCCCTTGAATTTCGAACTAGGGAGTTTCTAGTGTAGTTAGTTTACAATATAAGTTAACAGGAGTTATAATAAATCTTAAATAATCATAAAGAAGCTGCATGAATTAGGCCAACTTTTAAGTTTGCGAGTAATATTTGTAAAACAGTTAGTTGTCGTACAACTGTAGTTAAAATTTAATGAGCATGTTGACAGATTTGTTTTACACAATTTTAATGTAGTAATATTTTCAATACAAACTAATTCAACACTGAAAAAAATCTGACTATTGTAGTTTTGAAAATATATTTATAAAATAAGTAGGCCTAATTTAATTATTAGGTTATACAAGACATTCTAACATGCTTTCGATTTATACATTTATAAAAGACCATTGTTTTATATGGTAGTAAACAATATTAAAAAACCGTGTAAATATTTATTTATTTATTTTATAAATATATAAACACAGTTTAAGAAATGCCATAATTATAAATAATGTTATCTCATTGCACATTGTCAATGTAAGGTATTATTTGATATGAACTTATCTCTACAGTTTCACTGCATTTGTGCGCTTTTTAAACAATACATATATACAGGGTGATTCACGAAGTTAACCCCTCACTTATACAGCTCAATCTACTAGTAAAAATAATGAAAAAAGTTCATATAAACATAGGTCCGAAAACGCTTAGTTTTCCAGATATCCGCCATTTTGTTTTTTGTACAAAATAATTAATATCTAGAGAACGGTTTTACTGATTGAGTTCAAACTTGGCATGAAGTTTAACCTAACTATGATATACCTCAAGAAAAATAAACGATTAAATCCAATGATGCGTTTCAAAATGGCGGCTGATTGAAAATTTCAAACCTAAATTACTCCAAAACCGTACATTTTAACGAAAAATGTTTTTTTGTAGCCCTTTTGATTCCCTACAAAACAATCGGATAAAGGATAATAGTTAAGTTATGTGTACTAATTGGTTAGTTCAACCCGGCATCCTACACCAACACAGTAAATACTACAATATTGTATGGACATTTGTTGTCATTACCTTTTAACTTAGCTATTATCTTTCATCCGATTGTTTTGACAGTTACACCATCCGATAGGGAATCAAAAGGGCTACAAAAAAGGTGTCTTGACATTTTTCGTTAAAATGTACGGTTTTGGAGTAATTTAGGTTTGAAATTTTCAAGCAGCCGCCATTTTGAAACGCATGATTGGATTTAATCGTTCATTTTTCTTGAGGTATATCATTGTTAGGTTAAACTTCATGCCAAGTTTGAACTCAATCAGTCAAACCGTTCTCTAGATATGAATTATTTTGTAGAAAAAACAAAATGGCGGATATCTGGAAAACGAAGCGTTTTCGGACCTATGTTTATATGAACATTTTTCATTATTTTTACTAGTAGAATGAGCTGTATAAGTGTGGGGATAACTTCGTGAATCACCCTATATATTACATTATTTATTTTGTACTTGAGACTTAACAATATTGGTACTAATGTTTATAAGCAGTTATTTTAATAAGTTGTTTTAGATATAAAATGCATAAAACAAAAACTTTCAAATTTATTAGTTTAGTATTTATTTGTATTAAGTTGACAGCAATATAGGCACACGACGAGAAACCCTTATGTCTACAATCAATGTCATCTAGACGTAGCGGAACTATTTGGTGTACAATTTTATACGGTTGTTGGAAATCAATCAATTAGAGTTTGTAATTGGATTGGTATACATTCAAAGCGAAGGACTAGTAAACTACACGGCAGCGTAATTGGTGATCCTTTACCAGTAACTTGGATAGTGATTTTAACGATCGGTGCAGGAGATGTTAACGATTCAGATTTATCGGTTGTTCAAATTGGTGCAATAAATCTATGCGTGTTAATTGGTCGGATAGTTTATAGTTGTTATGTGTTTACTTGAAAATTGTGTTTGTTGTTTTTTTTTTTCAGAAATTGTTTGTCTAATTAAACACATTTAGGATTTTTTTCGGAGTGTCCCTGTGTAGTAAATATCCGCAGCATAGTTTAAATCTATATATATAAAAGCCAAAACCCACTGACTCACTGACACACTCATCACGATTTCTCAAAAACTACTGAACGGATTGGAATGAAATTTGGTATGTAGCTTTCTTTAGGGCCATAGGTGCTCACTAAGAAAGGGTTTGAAAAATTTCGAAATTTTAGGGGGGGTTTGGGGGGATCAAAGTTATTAAAAAATGACTTCTTCAAAACTACCGAACGGATTGGAATGAAATTATGTACGTAGCTTCCTCTAGGGCCATAGGTGCTCTCTAAGAAAGGGTTTGTAAAAATTCGAAATTTTAGGGGGTGTTTGGGGGGATCAAAGTTATTAAAAAACGACTTCTTCAAAACTACCGAATGGATTAGAATGAAATTTGGTATGTAGCTTCCTCTAGGGCCATAGGTGCTCACTAAGAAAGGGTATGAAAAATTTCGAAATTTTATGAGGGGTTTGAGGGATCAAAGTAATTAAAAAACGATTTCTTCAAACTACCGAACGGGTTGGTATGAAATTTGGTATGTAGCTTCCTCTAGGGCCATAAGTACTCACTTAGAAAGGGTTTGAAAAAATTGGAAATTTTAGGGGGGTTTGGGGGGGGATTAAAGTTATTAAAAAATGACTTCTTCAAAACTACCGAACGGATTGGAATGAAATTTGGTATGTAGCTTCCTCTAGGGTCATAGGTGCTCACTAAGAAAGGGTTTGAAAAAATTCGAAATTTTAGGGGGGGTTTGGTTGGATCAAAGTTATTAAATCACGATTTCTTCAAAACTACCGAATGGATTGGAATGAAATTTGGTATGTAGCTTAATCTAGGGCCAAAGGTGCTTACTAAGAAAGGGTTTGAAAAATTTCGAAATTTTAGGGGGGTTTGGGGATCAAAGTTATTAAATTACGATTTCTTCAAAATTACCGAATGGATTGGAATGAAATTTGGTATGTAGCCTCCTCTAGGGCCATAGGTGCTTACTAAGAAAGGGTTTGAAAAAATTCAAAATTTTCGGGGGGTTTGGGGATCACAGTTATTAAATCACGATTTCTTCAAAACTACCGAATGGATTGGAATGAAGTTTGGTATGTAGCTTCCTCTAGGGCCATAGGTGCTTACTAAGAAAGGGTTTTAAAAAATTCGAAATTTTAGGAGGGGTTTGAGGGGATCAAATTACTAAAATCATAATTTCAGATCTTTTATTATTATGACAATAGTGCTTTTATTATTTAAGATTTATATATATATAATCCAAATACCACTCACTGACAAAACACTTAAAAAGAATACAATTACGTTAAAAAGACTGAAAATACCAACCACCACGGGCAACGCCGTACGGGTCAGCTAGTTATTTATAAAAGAATAAAGTTTAAGTGTGGCCTATTAATAAAATAAGTTATTTTATTCTTTAAACAAATAAAAGAGCACTGTGGCGACAAAATCACACTGATTAAATAAAAACCCCGAACCAAAAAACAAGGAACAAAAACAATAACTAAACAACTAAATTGTAAGTTATGTTTAAGTACATTTCGATGACATGGTCATCATCCTCAGAGGGTTTTAACACTACTAAAAGTATACAGACAATATTACAGAGCTATATATACCCGCCGAGGGTAACGTATTAAACATAACTTACAATTTAGATGAAATAAAACAATAACACAAAATCTCACAAACAAATACGTTTAATAAATCAAACGCGTTTCAACGACAAAGGGGTTATAGTTTGGCTTTTGTAGCTTTATCACTGAGGATGGCGACTTTGTCGTTGAAACGCGTTTGATTTATTAAACGTATTTGTTGTGAGATTTTGTTTTATTGTTTTATTTCATCTATATTGTTCTCACAAGTCCAGCTTATTATTTACTTATACAATTTAGTTGTTTAGTTATTGTTTTTGTTCCTTGTTTTGTTGTTCGGGTTTTTTATTTAATCAGTGTACTTTATTCTAATCACTAATCTTCGGAACTGTTTAAATCACCAATAATCGAACACGATTCAAAAAAGCTTTTGGTTTGTTTGCGTAGTTAAATTAAGCAGTTTAGGTGGTTTACGAGACATGGTAGAATGAGCGTTTTTACAGCTTACTTGTCATAATTTGGGCTGTCTTGTTGTAACTTGGATTAAAAAGATTTTCTATTAGAATTATAGGCCTAGTTAGACTATTACTATTGTTGAATTGTCAATATTGTTATTTAGTTGCTGTAGAAATGTGAACCACTAAATATCCAATTTAGTTGTCTATATCTTTTTAAACGTTAAAAGTTCAATCAAAAATAATTTTCTCTTTGTATTTTATTGCCATTTAGTTCAGTATAAAAATCAAATTGTTATTATTTTTATTTGTGATAACATTTTAACTTTGTATTTACAACGTTTATACAGGGCGTGCCCGAACTCTCTGGTTCCATTTTGTAGATTTGTTCCTGGGATCGACACGAACATATTTCACAATAGAAACATTGTGCTACGGTGCTTACTTTTTCGTCATCTATTTTTGGGGTTACAATGAGTTTTTGTAAAAAAAACAAAATGGCGGATTGCGACTAAACCAAGCCGAATTCGAAAGAATATTGGTGAAATTTGTTCATTTATTTCAATGAATACAATCCGATCCTGCATAGCTCGCTAAGGATTTTAGGGACTCCCTGTATACACCGAAAAACCGAAAAACTTACAGGACGTGTTCTATTAATGAAAATAAAGAAAAAAGTCCGCTATTTTGTTTTTTTTTACAAAATAATTTATATCTGGAGTACGGTTCGGCCGATTGCGTTAAAACTTAATATAAAGTTATACCTAATAATGATATATTTTAAGTCAAATAAGCGATTATATCGAATCATGCGTTTCAAAATGCCGAATGTTTGACAACTTAAAACCTAAATTACTCAAACCCTTATATTTAACAAAAAGAGCCAAGATAACTGTCTTGTAGCCCATTTAATTCCCTATCGGATGGCGTAACTATCAAAATAATCGGATGAAGGATAATAGTTACGTTAAAGATGATAACAGCATACGTAACCACAATATTGTAGTGTTTATAAGAACATGGTATGGTTGAACAATCCAATTTTTACACATACCTTAACTAGTATCCTTCATCCAATTGTTTTGACAGTTGCATCATCCGATACAGACTACGAAAAAGATGTCTTCACGTTTTTTGAGTTAAAATGTACGGTTTTGGGGTAATTCAGTTTTTAATTTCAAACAGACACTATTTTAATGCACATGATTGGATATACTCGCTTATTTGAATTAAACTAGATAATTATTAGGTTAAACTTCATGTCAAGTTTGAACTTAATCAGTCTAACCGTTCTCTAGAAAAACATTATTTAGTCAAAAAAAAGAATGTAATTGTGTGCTTATGACCACACGGGAAACTTTTGAAAACTTTTGATTAATTAACACAACTTACGAAATAAGGAAGCACAATGTTTATATTTTTAACACAACTTACGAAATGAGGAAGCATAATGTCCATTTCAGAGGTATTGCGAATTAACCTATACATTGTATTAACATTAACAGATTAAGCCTATGATGTAGGACAATCTGTTACACTTATATACCCAACTCAAATATACTAAATTAGCAATGCAATTGTGGTCCAACCGACTAAAGCGCTATGCTATGGGATGGACTCTGCTGGTTCGAATCTCGGCAAGACCAAAAGATTTTTCAAACAGATGGAATGGAGCGTTTCACTTTAGGAGCGTTTTAGTTTAGGAGCGTTTTACTTTAGGAGCGTTTCACTTTAGGAGCGTTTCACAAAATAGAGTGTTTCACAAAATTCAAGGTGAAACCAGTGACGGTAAAATACGATTCACCCCCAGCAACAAGAAAACTATATTATTCTTTGCTATACATACATGTGTAAACATTTTTTGGACGTGGTGAGTCTATATAGAAGTATACACTTCAAAACTAAATAACAGTTATGGGGAAAATAAAGCGTTTCCCGTCACTTGACCATTTGATTTTTTGCTTATTCTTTTGTGCTGAATCATATCCTAGAATATTGCAGTCATTAAGAAACATCATATTATATGTCTTACTAAAAGTAAGCAAAACATCCCAATATTGTGGTTACGTATGCTGTTATTATCTTTAACTTAACAATTATCCTTCATCCGATTGTTTTGAAAGTTAGGGAATTAAAAGGCTTACAAAAAAGGTAACGTGAAATGTTTTGTTAAAATATACGGCAGTCGCCACTTTGAAACGCCATGATTTCATATGATCGCTTATTTTACTAACAATCGATCTTTGTTAGATATAAATGCATGCCAAATTTGAACTCAATCGGTTAGACAGTTCTCTAGAAATCAATTATTTTGTAAAAAAACGCATACAGGCACACATACAGACGAAAACGTAGCACGTTGACCCATGTTTATATTGTGACATTTGTTTATCTCAATCTCAGGAACAAATAAACAAAAGGGGTAAAGAGAGTTCGGGGACACCCTGTATTTTGTTAAGTATACATTTTGTTTTGTATTGTGTTACCTTTTTGTTGAGGTTAAAAGTTAAGAGAGGATCTTGTAACCCATAAAGTCGCCTTTAAAAATAAAAGACGGGGATAAATCATATTTTATCATGTGTATCAGTAATAAAAAATAATATATACAAAATTAAATACACTTTGATATTACATATAAATAAAATATCAATCAGGGAATGACTAAAAATTCGATTTGCCATGAATATTTAGATATATATTTGAAAAAAGCTTAACAATATCTTTCTGTAAGCTTAAAACTAATTTCACATTTTTAAATAACATAGAATAAATATTAGTTTAAGTCAAATTTGTACAAGCCAAAGTAAACTATAAGTTACATTTTGGTAACAATTTTAGTTAGGTAAATTAAAGCCTGAACAAATAAATTGTATTTTATTTTACTAACTTTTATGCACACAATATAGGTTACTGACCTAAGTTGTTGATTTTGCATGTCAAGCTAATTTTTAATTTTGTTTTTATTACTAAATATTTATTACTTCTACATAATATAATATATACAAACTATTATTTATTTTTAGAGTGGTATACGTTTTATAATAAATACAAATACTACTTTATGTCTTAATAATTAATAATGTCTACTTCTGTTTTAACGACCAAACAATAATTGAACGTCTCATCTACTTTGACAGGTAAGATCCTACGCCTCGTGTTCTATCAGCTGTTTTTGTAGGCCTATCCCCTTCAAACCACAGAACGGAGTAAATAAAGAACTTTGGATACAGTATGACACACTTCCCTCATTGCGTCATAACAGAGATACGTTGGTCTTATCTTATCTAAGTTATGAATAAATACAAAATCTAGGCTGTCTAACAATTGACAGAGTTCAGCCGAAAATGTTTGGCCTTGACGCGAGTAAAGTGCGTAAGTTCTCAAATATAGAGTGTGCCAAGTAAGTTTATCTATCGACTCAACAAACAGAACAGTAATCGAAATGAAAATGACATGTTTGGTTTGATAGGAATAAGTACCCTTTCTCGTTTAAGAAATAATAATTTTTTCGTTTAAGAATTTGCTTATATCAGACCCATTTAAATTAAAATAATTCGACCACGCAGCTGGACCGCTGACGTGAGTTGAGCAAATTTCCAAAAATAAGTTTATACGCCTATGTTTTAGGGTTTCAACCAACAAGTTAGGAAATAGGTCTACTCACGAAGGCGTTGAACAGCTGTCTGTGTGTACGCAATATATTAGTAGAATTTGTTTGCGAATAACATAACATGGCCTCGCAAGCTTGCACCACTTGGCTTCGAACCGGGTACTTTTATGATATTTTACGTTTTGGTCGATTTTGGGGGAACCAAGCGAGCTATAAGGTCGCGTAAAAAATCAAAATGTGCAGAATAACATCCTACATTTATAGTGTGAGAAAAAACTGTAAAAACATTTCATTCTCGTAGTAAAAATCTCAAAAAATAGTTACTTCCAGTCAAAAAAACGTACTTCCGGTTGTTGGATTTTTTTGGCTAACGAACTCGTCCGAGCTACGTAAACAGCCAACACGTGTACCAAATTTGGACCAAATCGGACTTAAAATGCGGCCGCTAGATTGCGAACACATATATACATACATATATATGAATTTTAATGACAGCCCAAAACGAGTTCTGGGGACCATGATCGGTGCTCATTTGCTACTCCCGACCTTGGGTCTCACAATAAGGGCCACTGCAATAGCTCATTTTTCCTATGGAAATTCGCTAAT
>JAGFPH010004784.1:12938-34343 GCA_018207615.1 Philaenus spumarius
TAATAATCGAATATGTTTATATGTTATACGAAGATGTACGAAGGTTTCCGAAGTTAAACGAATAGGTATCTCTTCTTTAAATTTGTATAAACCAATATATTGAAAATAAAAGGTTGTATTTATAATATACATTTTATAACCTCAAAGCAAATATTATTACGTATTATAGCATACATTAATTCTATAACTAAATTTTTTTTAAATCACAAGAAATTATGATTAAAGTTATAAACATAACCTCAAAGTATAATCTGTAATACGTTGGTTTAAGTATTACAGATTATGGGTGAAATCAGCTGCTTTATTATAATATGTTACTCACGTACGTACGTATGTATGTACATACGAACGTACACTAACTTTTATAAGAGTTGATAATTAAAATACAAGCTGTTTGGAGATTTAAATTAATAAACGCACCTTCACCATAATACAGTTTTATTATCACTTAGTTTATTACGCTATTAATCTGATGGAATTTGTTTCTTTTTACAACGAGGTCTTTTCACAATATGGAAGTGTGTGACCGGCGCCTCGATGGGGTAATCATGTTCGGGCAATGGTAGCACAATTTCTCTGGCTAAATCTACTTGCTGCAGGTAAAGGCAAGATATCCCAAGAGCAAAAACTAGCGTCCCCTCCCGTCGACTGCCTAAACCCTGACTTCAGCATTTTCTTTATGTGGAAGCCATATAGCACGTTCAATGTCAACGTAAATCCATTCATGATTAACGTTACTAATCTATTTGTTATATATTATATAATGTGGAGGGTACCTGCCTTAAATTTTTCGTTGTATACTGTTAACTAATTGCGTGTGGACACTTATAAGCCTAATACGGTAATACCTTTGCAGTTTCATGTTCCTAAAATGTATTATTTTAGCCAATACATAAATATGTAAATTAGTCTTCTCTCCAGAATCAATAATATAACATAATATGCAGCTGGTTCAATAGAGATTCTTATACACATTCTAATAACAAATAGATATTGGAACATCTGAGGGGTAGGTCCAGATATTTTGGTTATTTTTAACAAATTTTACTAATTATATTTGTGTAAAATTTATTATAATATTCTTTTTACAATTCCATACAATTTATACATAGTCAAGTGCATAGATTTTGTAATTATTTCTCAATTGTTAAGAGTTTATTCCACAAGTACTACAAAAGTTGTGGATAAACTAATAAATTATTACACATTGTTTGTTTAGGAGCTTTTTCTTTCTTTGCTTATCTGAGAGCACAGCGTGGATGTATCGTTAAGTTAGTTATTCGCAAAAGTAATTAAACATGTTTATTTTAATATTAAAAGTTAGAATATGTAAAGAACTACCTATACCGTCCGGCGTCGTGAGGTAGAGGTACTTAATATCAGACAAAATTAACAACTTCTATATAACCACCCACCCTTTTGAGATTTTATGGGTTAAAAGTTTTCTTTAATTGTAGTTTATGACGTATCATATCCTGTAAAACAGCTGTTATTAGTTTGTTTATATCCACCAGCTGTTGACATATCAAACAGTTTATCAATGCCATCATAATATTTACCTAGTGGAAGATAGTGGTTGTGATCACAAGTCTTTAAAATAGAATTTAAACACAGTTGAACTAACATATTAATACTGTATCAGAGTAATAGTTGCTGAGATTTAAATATTTACGCAGTTGGAATTAAAAATTTCTGATACGAAGAAATGTTCTGACGTTTCTCATTTGTTTAAACATATTTTTTTTATGTACGAACCTTTAGGCGCACCACCGACAGAAAAAATCCTTATGCTTTAAATAAAATCAACTATCATGCACAGTCATGAAACGGTATGTATTCACCGTGTGGCCGTATTACATTCACAACGGCTTACTGTAAATTACCATAGTCTCTTACGCAGTCCTTACCCTGTATTTCGTGTTGATTATTAAAATAGTGTGAACTAACATAGTAGCTAGTAATTATTACAAAATAATTGGGAAAACTTATGGGAAGTATTGTTTATGAAAATCAATGTAATTTTTGTTGGCTTGAATTTTATAATAATAACAAGATATTTATCAAAATAATGTAGGTTATGTATTTAATATAAAATGTTATTTATTGTATTTATTACAATTCAAATAATTTTTCAGTTTTGTGTCAAACGAAAAACAAAACGTCAGTAGTTACTGCTTGCGAAGGCGACAAATTCACATTCACCCACAGCCTAAATTTAAAACTCTAAATATATAATAAACTAAAACTACCTTTAATCGTGATAAAATAACGTAATTTTTAAGCAGAACAGAATTCAGATCGTATAAACTATGTAATTTTATAGAATAAACAAGTAATTATTAAATGAATATAAACACGATGACCTTTATAAATATAACTTTTTACAAATATAATATTCTCAATATTTTTGCTAAACCTGAAATAATCTTGTGAAAGTAACTAATCTGCCACGACATCTTATTCATTTAAGCCTAGTCTCCTCTGTTATCAGCAAACTCTCTACTATCAAATTTTCAATTTGGTAATTTATTATGAACCTTCGTTACAATGTAATATATACTAATAATGCTAATAGTAAAGAAGTTGGTGGTTTATTATAAATTAACTTACACAATAGAAGTTCAAGTGTTGAATAACGTTCTAGTCTAGTTTGCCTTACACGGTACAGAATTGTTGATGTCCACATACCTGAAAATAAAAATGTATTATTGTTATACATTAATACATAAAACCAAACATAATGCATTACATACACAGTTTTTATATTAACGTATTTAGTGCCACTTTATGCCAGTAAGACTAATGAGGAAAGGGAAAGCATATAGTACAGGTAAATTGGTGGTCAGTAACCAGGTTTGAACCTACGAAATTAGCGCCTTTATCATCTCAGGTATTCTGCTTCTCCAAATATATTATGTATGTACAGAGTGTTGATAGTGCACAACTATCTTGTGATATTTTGTGGTAGAGAAAAGTTTGAAAGGCGAAAAGGCAGTTATGTGTATTAGTCATATTAGGTTCAATATTTTAGCATTATTGTTGACTATGTGCCTTCACAAACGCGACGGTCCTTATAGGGTTGTGTAAAATTCTTATACCAAAGCCTATATCAAGCGAAACATCTTGTAAAGCTCTTTTAATGTTGAAGGCTTAACCTAAAAATAATCATCAAATCCCAAATGGCAGCTCATCAAGTTTAAACAAAATGGTACCAAAGCTTTTGTTCATTTGAAAACATTTTACAGAGTTCTTTAAAGCGAAACAGATTTCTTATTGACCTTTTACTTTTGTAAGGTACGAAATAACCGATTGTTTAGATACCACGGTATTGAAACTTTTACTGGCTATTTTACAGATGGTCTTTGTGACGCTGATTGCGACAAAATCACTCGACATAAGCTTGTTTAATAGATTTTTTACACCGTCCATCCTTTAGTAAAGGCAGGTAGTTAATTATGTCAAATTACAGATTTAAACTTACAGAGATGGAATGGCAAACAAACATACAGAGATTGTAAAATTTCGTCACTTCAAAATATATCAAGACTGTTTCATAAATAATCAACACCTTGTTCATACATCCGATGGAAATCATACAGGGATTTATGCAAGAAATATTATTAAATCTTAGAGTTTAAAAACAATTATGAATAAATTCTAAAACTTTTCCAGTTAATGCATAGCCCCCAAAAATAAGAAATCTCCATTAATACAAATAAAATTGAATTTGACTTGTGAGAAGATATACTTGATACTGATAGAATACAACTTGAACACAATACCTAATACGTTTAATACTCAAACGCGTTTCAACGACAATGTCGTCATCTTCAGAAGTGCTCGACCTAGTTAAAGTTGGATTGTTGCAGCTCGTACTTCACTGAAGATGACGTCGTTGTCGTTAAAACGCGTTAAAGTAATGAACGTAATAGCTGTGAGATTACTAAACATCCAAAAGTGTAATGTGATTCAACTTTGAAACGATAACAACTAATTGGATAGAATAAATAACAGTTTATAGCATTTGATCATGATTATCAGCTGACAAAATAAAGGACTAGATTATCTATAGAGATTTCTTTAATTGAATCAGCGGATTGTACACAAAAATAAAGCGCTGCCAACTTCTTCTGGTAAGCGGAGTTTCAATTTAAATATTTAATTTGTATAACAACTTAATTTAGGAGCAATAAATTTTCCAAATTTTTAAAATAGCATTGATTGTAAGATTATATTTAAAGAATATAAACGAGTCGGTTGTTGGTAGGAAAGACTTGCAGAAACTAACTAAATTACTTTTTGTAACAAAAACAATTCGTCTCAGTCATTTCGAATGAAGAAAATTAGTTAAAGTTTTAAGAATTATTAAAAATAGAATAGGCAAGTGGCCGAATAATCACAATTGCTGCCTTACTCAGTTTCGCCCGCAATTATTATCAAGCTTTTCCAGGATATCGTTATGTTGTGATCTCAAAACGTTATTTGAAAATAACAATACATTTTAAACTTCCGACAACTACTTTCTGCTTTCTACAAGTCTCTTCTAATCTAAATTAGTATGTACTTTATACAACTGCAGTCACTTGATTAATTTCACGTTTTTCAAAGGTATACAATTATAATTATTCTCAATTCCGCTATCAGATGCAACAGTCCATTTAACGCAGAACACTGTACTTAATCCAACATTAAAGTTTTCATTTGTATCGGATAAAAAATAGTATTATCTTTAAATTGGTTCAACCAAAGAATAACTTATACAATAAACGGTACCAGGAACTGGCACATACTTTCTCACAAACATATTTAAATTATTAAACAGATTCACTGTGACTTCATAATTGTAGGTGGGGTAAAAGAGGTGATTGATTACAGTAGGAGAGATTGATTATTATTATCATATAGAGAGAAAACTATTTGATCTATTTCGAACAAATTTGCACCAAACACGTCAGTTAAGTCTGTATAGATGCCGAAAAAAAGTTTTGAAATTTTTTTATGGCCGAAAACCCCCCCAAAATCAGTTATTGTTATTATTAGCTAAACGAGAATTTTTAGAAAGATGCGGTTTTTTGCTTATGGTAGGGTACATTAAAGGCTACAAACAAGCCAAATTTTATCAAAATCGTTAGAGCCGTTTTTTTATAAAAAAATAATAACTGATTTTTTTGCCAAAAAGGGGGTTGTTTTTCAAAAATTTTCAAAACCGTTTTTCGTGCATCTATGCAGGCCTACTTGACATATCTAGTGCAAATTTGTTTGAAATCGATGGAATAGTTTTCGCTCTAGTTTTGTATACATACAGCATATAGACGTTCATACAAACAGACATATTGTAGAAACTACTTTTTTTACTCAGGGGGTCCCAAAATGGATATTTCCACAAAAATCTCAACATCGATTTTTTTTGCGATCACTATACTTTATCTATACTATAGTATAGTGATAAAGTAAAATGAATAAAATTAATACTCTTACCTACCACATATAAATGAAGAAACAAACTTAATTTTACGCTCTAAAACACTATATTTAAATAACGCACAGTATCGCCACTGATATACTAAAGATAATAACAGCATATGTGCATACAATATTGTTGTGTTTACTGTGTTGGTATAGGATGCAGGGATGAACAAACCAATTATTAGACATAACTCAACTGTTATCCTTCATCCGATTGTTTTGACAGTGAAACCATCCGATAGGGAATCAAAAAGGCTACAAAAAAAGGTGTCTTGACATTTTTTGTTAAAATATACGGTTTTTGAGTAATTTAGGTTTGCAATTTTCAAACAGCCGCCATTTTGAAACGCATGATTGGATATAATCGTTAATTTTTCTTGAGATAGGTAGTAGTAATTTTATAAAAGGTAATGCCAACCTCTTAAATTTTATAATAGAAATATATTATAAAAGATAGCTCATTACACTATCAAAGATCTTTGTTAAAGAACTTTTATAAAATATTTACAGTGTAATACGGGCCTTTGAGAGGAACCATCTAGTTGTATTATAAAGGACAATTTGTTTGTATACTACGATTTTATTAAAACACTATATTATATCCGACTTTAATGGAACCTTTTCAGGTTTTTTTTCTTGAAAATGCGGGTTTAGTACTGATTGAACCAATAAAATGGTTTTCTGAAGAAAAAAATATTTTTGGTTACCATGTTTTGGGTATGTTGATTAAACCGTTAAAAATAAACCAGTTAGCGAAATATGTTTGATAATGACAAGACAGAAAAATATATACCAAGACGGAATATGTTCCGACTATACACTATACAGGCCGCCCATTATAACTAGGCCACCATTGGGATCTCCAAAAGTACAAGATGTACAGCAAACTTTAAATGGGGGACTTTACCTACTTTTTAGTGACCATTAAAAATACGAATTTTACATTTCAAAAATTGGCCGCCATTTTCCAATATGGCGGACAACTTTCGAATTTCTTATGGAACATTCTGTATTTTACGATGGTTTTAAAAATTAACAAAAATCGTATTTGTTGATTTTTAAAAGTTGTTTTTCTAAAAAATGCTTTATTAGTATTAAAAGCGTTTTCGTTGGTTCAAAACGTTTCCATACCAAAATATCACCCGCTCATTTAGGGTAATTTTTAAAACTTTATACCAATTTAAATTTTAAGTGATTAGTCGTATAAAATAAACACCAAGATCAAAAAAGTCTTAAAATAAACTATAAAATCCGAAATCATCATAAAATACTGATCATTTTTAATTTTCACTAAAAAGTAGGTGAAGCCCCCTTTTTAAGTATGATGAACATCTTGTACATTTGGAGATCCCAATGGTGGCCCAGTTAAAATGGACACGGACATTCTGTATGTTCCGACTATAATGTTCGATATACAGGGCGATAAGGCAATGTCTGGGTAGCTCATTCTATAGCTAAAAATAAGCAAAATTCGTATAAACATAGACCAGAAAACGCTTTATTTGTCAGGATATTTTGACTACGAAATAATACATATCCAGAGAAATGTTTGACTAATTAATGTTAAACTTGGCATGAAGTTTAACCTAACCAAGTTTCAATTCGATATATTAAAATTCGGCCAATTTAGAATGAGCCAAAGCTTAATATATGAATAAGATGTCCCCTTTTAGTGATTTCCCCTGCTGCAAAATACATACCTGCATTATCGAATTTTTTCCAGACAAACCATTGCTCGGACGAAATAAATACATATGACATTTTTTGTTGAAAAATACCTCCCCTACACGGTGGTATTTTTTATTTTCCTCTATCTTCATCCCAGCTCGAAATATTAAGGATAATCGAAAAAAAAATGATAATCGATTTTTTTTTTTTTGACTTTGGGAAATCGATAGACTGGTAAACTTTTTTTATGTTAATCTACATACTTTAAGGTACTTATAAAAAAAATCAGCCGTATTGCAAATTACTGGTAGTTGTAACCTATACCGACTGGGCTACCTTGCCAAATTATTTTTTTATGACAATATAGATGTGAGATCTGGTACTGTATAAAGTGCAGACGACAAATACACAGGGCTGTAAATTATTATAGTGTTGAGTTGTAGAAAAGTATAGAGTGTATATTTTATAAAATGTAGGAACATTTTAATGTGTAATTGCTTTTTACTTTCTCCACCCTATACGTAGCACATGGGAAAAGTATTGTTTTCGTCCAAATTTTCGAATTTGAATTTTAGTGGAATTATCAGTTTTGGTGCTCCCTGAACCCCCAAAAAATGGTTTAGTGGCATTATCTGTGCTGGTGCTCCCTGTACCCAAAAATATTTTTAGTGTAATATGAACCCAAAAGAGTGTTTTTTTGGTGATGTCTGTCCGCGTATCCGTGTGTCTGTGTGTCTGTTAGGATGTGCAAAGAGCTAGCGACCATACCAACGGTCCGATTTTGATGAAATTTGGTACGTAGGTGTGGTTCTGGAATATCTCCAGGCATTTTTTTCATTTTTTCAAATTTTAGATTTTAAGGGGTTTTACTCCCCAAAAATGGCTAAAAAACGAGAAAAATCAAAATTTCTTAAAAACGGCTCTAACGATTTTGATAAAATTTGGCTAGCCCTTAATGTACCCTACCATATGCAAAAAACCGCATCTTTCTAAAAATTCTCGTCTAGGTAGTAATAATAACAATAACTGATTTTGGTTTTTTTTTTAACAAAAAGGGGGTTGTTTTCCAAAATGTTTCAAAACCTTTTTTCGTGCATCTATACAGGCCCAATTGGCATGTTTGGTGCAAATTTGTTCTAAATCAATCGAATAGTTTTAATAATAATGATAATAATATTATCTATATATATATATAAAATTCAATGTATGTCCGTCCGTTTGTACGTTTGTCTGTTTGTACGTTTGTCGGTTTGTATGTTTGTCCTTTATGCGTTACCAAACCGTCCATCCGATTGCTTTGAAATTTTGCATAGTAACACAGGTTAACCCTGGGAAGGTTTTAGGCCATTTACCGAAGTCCTAGGACATTAGGGCTACGCCCCAGTGCCCCTCAAAGTTTTCAATGTTAATAATAATTATGGAAGGTCAATCTTAAGGAAGAAGAAGAAAGATTTCTTATGATTTTATAAGGGGCACAAAAAACAGCTGTTCGTATGAAAATATTAAAACAGCTGATTTTGATCAACAACTGATTTGGATCAAAAACTGAATATAATTTTAGGTTAGGCCTACAATGAACTAAAACACCAATTATTGGGCTAATTATTTAAGATATATAAAAGCCAAATACCACTCACTGACTGAACACTTAAAAAGAATACAATTACGTTAAAAAGACTGAAAATACCAACCACCACGGGCAACGCCGTACGGGTCAGCTAGTATTTTATAAAATGTAGGAAAATTTTAATTTTTGTGTAGTTGCTTTTTAATTTCTCCCCCCTATACGAAGTTTATGGAGAAAGTATTGTTTTCGTCCAAATTTTCGAATTTGAATTTTTAGTGGAATTATCTGTTTTGGTGCTCCCTGAACCCCCAAAAAAATTTTTTAGTGGAGTTATCTGTGCTGGTGCTTCCTGAACCCAAAACTATTTTTACTGTAATTATTTGTTATGGTGCTCCCTGAACCCAAAAGAGTGTTTTTTTGGTGATGTCTGTCCGTGTATCCGTGTGTCTGTGTGTCTGTTAGGATGTGCAAAGAGCTGGAGACCATTCCAACGGTCCGATTTTGATCAAATTTGGTACGTAGGTGTAGTTCTAGAATATCTCCAGGCTTTATTCATTTTTCAAATTTTAGATTTTTAAGGGGTTTTACCCCCTAAAAATGGCCAAAAACGAGAAAAATAAAAAAATTTCAAAAACGGCTCTAACGATTTTGATAAAATTTGGCTTATTTGGCTAGCCCTTAATGTACCCTACCATATGCAAAAAACCGCATCTTTCTAAAAATTCTCGTTTAGGTAGTAATAATAACAATAACACTGATTTTGGGGTTTTTTTTTAACAAAAAGGGGGTTGTTTTCCAAAATGTTTCAAAACCTTTTTTCGTGCATCTATAAAGGCCTAATTGGCATGTTTGGTGCAAATTTGTTCGAAATCGATCGAATAGTTTTAATAATAATAATAATATTACAATATAATATGGATGTGTGTTATATGCATCTAATATATTCCATGGTATGTCCTACTTTTGCAATTCTAAATAACCACCTCCTCTTGGGAAGGTATAAAGTTTCAACTGGGAGAAAGTATGTGGCAGTTATCTGGTACCGTTTAATGATGTTGGGTAAACTATGTGCCTACGTTTTAACGCTGTGATCCAACCAAATATTGATGTTAAAATCACAGAGAAAATTCAATACACACCGTCTCAGTGAATAAAACATTTCAATAACAGAAACAGTTTCAGTTCTTAACATCAGAGTAATTACAATGCAGTACGTAAACTATCCACTTACATATACGGCGAACTCTTCTTATAAGTCCGAGAAATATAGTAAATGTCCTCATATTCGTTTTTATTCCAGTTCTACAATTATTGAAATATGCCGTAGTTCTCTATACGTATATATCGAGTTTTTATGTTGGGAACACTGTTTCTTCCAGATTCCTGACGAATCTTCTACCGACGTTGGTCGGGAAATACTTTGAAGAACTGTTCAGGTCATCAGATGTTAACTAGTTGGTAACACTTTTTGTTGGTGTTGTTTGACTGCAACTGCGCATGTGTGGAATCATTAAACCCAAAGTTCCCAGTCTAATGTTAATAATTGCAGTAGAGCGTAGTTTTAGTGCTACGCTAAGTAACTCGTTGAGTCGACTTAATTAATTTCTCATTGCGCTATTTTAAGTGTTAAAAGTTATGAGCACATTTTACAGCTTCTTATTTACAGACTTTTGAAACGAAACAACATAAAAACATAAAATTAAAGATCTCCAGGCTTCCAATATTAATACCAATGGATATAACATTTTGAAGAATATCTTAGCTCATCTACCTACCTGTGTAAAGTCTTATGCATTTTGGAGTATTTTAAATTACAATATGTACTGTATATAAATAATATTAACATCTTTATAAAACACAATCATTTACTTATAATACACTAGGCGATACCCCTGCGTGCTCCGCACGCCAACCTTTCATGGAACCTTCTAAAAACATATGTTATGTTTTATTTATAATATAAGTGTAGGATTAATAATAACCTCAAAACTAAGATGGTAAATAATGATAAATGTTCAAAACAAATTATTTCTTATTTTTGATAACAGCTGTTATAATAATGGTTAAAAGAACCAGCAAGGCTCAGGTCTACACTTTAAACCCCTAACCTAAAAGCTAGAAATACACAAATAATTGCTTCAAATTTTGTAATCAGCTGTTAATAGAAATATTGGAGCAAACAGCTATTTATTTGTTATTTTATTAAATTGTGTGTTATGGCAATAAATGCAAATACATGTGTTGGTTTATCATTCTAGGCCTAACCTAAGAATTTTTTCCGACTAAATTTACAAGTATTGAAATAAAAAAAGGTTTTTATCGAAATGAATTATAGCCTATGTTACTCAGGGATAATGTAGCTTTTTATTAGTAAAACTATTTTTACAATCGGTTCTTTATAATATTAGTATATATATATATATATATATATATATATAGGTACATTACACGTTGTATAGAGATACTTTCGGGTTCAGTAACTGTATTGTTTTCCAACAAATTAAAGCAATACTTAGGAATTACAATAGATTCTGGTTTGAACTGGAGGGGTCACAAATCAGTTCTAAATAAAACTTTCCTTAATGTTCTTAGAAAATTCTATATCTTAAAAGATCTTTGCTCTAATCAAACCTTTCCGACGATTTACCAATCTCTGGTAGGTTCAGGTCTGGGATATGGGTTGATTTGGGGGGGGGGGGGGGGGTGCTATAACTACTTTACAACCAGTATTGATTGTAAGTTGGTTGTAAGTTCAATAATTCTAAGTTGGAATCATCCTTTCGCCTTTTTTAAAAACTAATATTCTGCCACTAAAATATTTGTATGACTCCAAAGTTTTAAAAATATCCTAGAACAGAAGTAGAAATAATCCGATTCCGCTAAAATTATTTCCATACGAACGTAGACATAAATTCACAATACATGTTTTCCTAGACCAAGATTAACCCTTTTTCAAAATTGTTTTACTTATAAAGCACCTAAATTATATAACGCTCTTCAGGCTGTTGTGAGAGAGGTAGGGCCTTTGTCGAAATTTCTTTAAATTCGTCAGGACTTGGCTCTTAACAACAAACTGATAATTTGTTCGACAAATTTACAATTATTTCCTAAGTAATGCATTAATTTGTAATTGTATTTAAATTACAACTTTTATAATAATTAAGAATAATTTCCTTTTTAGTGCAGCTGCCGTAAATGTCCTCTTTTGTTTATGAGAAATTGTAAAGAACACTTTCATTGATGGTAAATAACAGGTTTTTCCTTTTTGGGTACCTAATTTTGTCTTTATTTCACTTTATTCTATGCATGTTTGTCTATTATTTTTTTATAAATTTTAAGTTGGTTTTATTAATATTTGTAATCGTGAAATATACCAAAATAAATAAATTTTAAAAACTTTCTCAAGGTCAATAGACAGTCTAAGGATATGGATAATTATTCAAAAAGCAAAAACACTTTTGAAATAAAACAAAGTATATACTTTTTTAACTTTCTTTCTTTTTTTATTATTTTTAACATGAACAGTAGTTAGTGCGACACCAAAAATGTAAACACACTGCAAACATGCTTAATAATAACTTATATTTATCAAAAGGGAAAAGCAAAAAGCGGTAAAGTCCCTAAAGTTAGCCCTCAAATCTGCACAGGCTACATTAAGAGCGAATAAGAAATAAATGCTATTGCTTTTGGCAAAATTCTCAAAGTTTACTTAATAATATAATTCGCTAATCAGTTTATGTATATAATTCCAATCAGCTTTCTGAAACATACTTATTGTTTACCAATGACTAGAGGACTCGGCCCTCTGCTAGCTCCGCTCTCAAACTCAAAAAAACCCCAAAAATCAGTTATTATTATTATTATTAGCTAAACGAGAATTTTTAGAAATATGCGGGTTTTTGTATATGGTAGGGCACATTAAAGGCTACAAATAAGCCTAATTTTATCAAAATCGTTAGAGCAGTTTTTTGTATAAAAAAATAATAACTGATTTTTGGGGGTTTTTTGGCCAAAAGGGGGTTGTTTTTCAAAAATTTTAAAACCCTTTTTTCGTCCATCTATACAGGCCTACTGCACATGTCTGGTGCAAATTTTGTTGAAATCGATCGAATAGTTTTCTCTCTAGCTTTGTATACTTTTATTAAAGTTGGAGATTAACTAATAAATATTATTATTATTATCTAGAGAGAAAACTATTCGATCGATTTCGAACAAATTTGCACCAAACACGTCAATTAGGTCTTTATAGATGCACGTAAAAAGGTTTTGAAAAATTTTGAAAAACAACCCCCTTTATGGCCAAAAAAACCCCAAAAATCAGTTATTATTATTATTATTAGCTAAACGAGAATTTTTAGAAAGATGCGGGTTTTTGTATATGGGTGCACATTAAAAGCTACAAATAAGCCAAATTTTATCAAAATCGTTAGAGCCGTTTTTTTATAAAAAAATAATAACTAATTTTTTGAAGGTTTTTTAGCCAAAAAGGGGGTTGTTTTTCAAAATTGTTCAAAATCATTTTTCGTGCATCTATACAGGCGTACTGGACATGTCTGGTGCAAATTTGGTTGAAATCGATCGAATAGTTTTCTCTCTAGCTTTGTATACATACAGACAGACATTTTGTAAAAAACACTTTTCAGGACTCAGGGAGTCCTAAAACGGATATTTCCACAAAAATCTCAACATCGATTTTTTCTCTCTATATCACATCGATCACTATAGTATAGTGAGAAAGTAAAAAGAAAAAAGCGCGCGCTGTTAAGCTACACGAAAACCAATAGGCTTGCTATCTACCGCTAGGTGGCTGAATGTTGCGTTTATGAAAATTATTAGTTTCGTGTATGTAAGCACAGATAAAAGAACTAGTAGTTATTTTATCTGTGATGTAAGGCGGACGTCTGAGGCAGGCCGGTAACAGAGTTGCATAAAGATTCCACTGTCTCTATAGTAAAATATTGAAATTAAAAACTGCAAACCTTGTATTTTTATTTTACTCAAATATTAAAAAAGATCAGTCTTATTTCGTTAGACTTATATGCAGAGATAATATAAACGTCCTCGTGAGAATGGTTGATGACGCTGTTGAAAATTTCCTTGAGGTAAATGAAGAACTTATTAACTGTGTGGTTTCGCCTTTTTTAACTTCCCGCTAAGAAAATTGGAAATTTTCTAAAATCGGGAAGTTATTGGTTTCACCCCGTTTTTCGAAAATCGAGTATTCATCAGATCTCGACGTTTTGAGGTCCTAGGAATCTTCCCTGACCACTCCCGAGAGGTTGTCACCCTGTCTGTATGTATGTGTGTGTATGTAAGTATGTGACCCGCTTATAACTTTTGAACGGCTTAACCGATTGGATCCTACCAAACGGCGTTCTAAAAAGTTCCATCAAACTTAGATTTCCTGAAAATTTCAACTAATTCAGACCGGTAGGTTCTGAGAAATTTCGAAAAAACTAAGAAATAAAAATTTCAAATCAGGTTTATTTGGAATAACTTTTAAACGGCTTTACCGATCAATTCCAAAATCTAATCAGCTTTTAACCTTGAAAAGCGACGTCGATCGCTACCAGTCCGGTCAAAATCGGTTAATTCGTTCGTGAGATATCGTGAACGAAAGAAAATAAAAAAAAGTGTTTTTCCTCAATTTCTCAGAAACTTTTCATCTGAAAAATGTTTGTTGTTGATTCTTTCAATGGACTTAAAAAACTGCATCGATTGCCGCAAATCGCATTAAAATCGGTTGATTCATTCAAAAGTTATGACAGTTCAAAATTTCCAAAAATAGTGTTTATCAAACTTTCATCATACTTTTGTAATTAAACTTAGCGGGAAGTTACAGGGATGGCCTTTAGGGTCAATCGTTTTCCAAATTTGTTTGCTACAGGCATCCCTAGCAATAAATAAACTACAACATTGTAACACTATAAAATAACTATAAAGAAAAAAAGAGATACATTAAAGTTAAGTTTTCATTATTAGAACCTTCCTAATTGAGTAGATGAAACTAATATAAAAACCACTTTATTACTACATAACAAACATTTGAATTCGTTTAGTGTATTATAATTACGTTAATTACGATTATAACTTGTTTATGTAAAGTCTCGAAAAGAAGACGGAATTGAAGTAGGTATACAAAGACAGTGTTAGAAAATTGTACACAGGGGTAGGACAGAACGCCTCGCAGTGAACAAAGACGGCCAAGCAGATGTCACTAAATTAGCTGCGCAACTGTTAAAAGTCGCGGAAGTGCATTGAGCCGAAGACTACACATGTAACGGGGCAATAACAATAATAGCTGCAGTTGTAGTTGTTTTGTTGGCAACACTTGCGACTCCCACGAAATGTAATTTCTCGACTTGTTTGTAATTTCATTCTCTCCTAAAACTTTCTCCGTCGCGGTCTCTTTCTGCAAAAAAACACCAGAAGTGTCGTCTGATATTTAAATTGACGGGAAAGAAACTAATTTCAAAATAAATTACAACAATGGTTCTAAATACGTAAATCTGTTCTATTTATAAAAAAGTTTACTTAAGATTTACTTAAACACTGGCCATCTGCAGGCTTCAATACAATTTGCGTACCATTTGGAAGTTCTTTCTTCGAAGCTTCACAAAATAACTATACATTTTGCAATACAATAATTTAAATAGGTATTGTTTATCGTTAAGTCTTTTGGAAAATTAACAATTATGTCTCTATCATAGCAAGTAAATAACAGTACGACTGTTGATTAGGCCCTTCAGGTTTCACAATTTTACTTAAAAAAGCTATTCAACATCAATAAAATTAAAGAGTTTTAAACTTGACTTTACCCTTAAATAAATAAAGTAAATAGTGTAAAAGTACAGCAAAATACAGCAAAATATTATTCGAATCTGAATAAATCGAATCCCACGGGGAACGGGAAAATTTCGAATTATCAAGTATTTCGAATAATCAAGGATCGATTTATCAAGGTTTATCCTCCCCAATTTTCGATTTATAGAGGTTCAATTCAGTGCAAGCAATAAATATCAGGAAAATTGATTGCCTTCTAAAAATACGGTGTTTTGTACATTATACATTAATATTAATTTCAGTACTATATTATAATGGTTAGTAATGCAATTATAAAATTTAATATGTACTTTAAATGTAAGAAGTAGTTAGTTTTAATTTCAAACTGCTTCTTTATTGAACCTACTCTACTGCTGGCCCAAGACTGAGATGGATCGCAACAGGAGCGGAAGGGAAGTTGGACAGAATAAAGGATTGGTATTTCCTGTCGAAAAACGATGCAGTAAAATACAGTATCGATGTTTTGAATCATAGCAAATCTCGTACAACTTCGATTAATAGAGGGTTTCTTGCCCTTACTTCAACTTGTAGAGGTGCGGCGGTTGCACGATTTCGATTAATAGAGGTTTTTGAGCTAAAACTTCTATTTATAGAGGTACTTTAACGACGGAAAATACCGTAAAACCTCAATTAATCAAGGTGTTTCTCGTGAACTATTCGACTTGTAGAGGTAAAATTAACATTGCAAAAGATAGGGAAGTTCAAGGGGAATAGAAAAAAATCGATTTATCAAGGATTTCGAATTATTGAGGTTTTATTTATTGAGGTTCCACTGTATATAGCAAATTTATAGGAAGAAAATTAATATCAATTGTTTAGGGAAATTAACAGAGTGTGGTATATAATTGGTGATTTAGTAACTTCACCTAAGAGACAAGATTATATAAATATTATCTTTTATCAGTGCCTCCAATTAATACTTGAATATATTTATTAATATCTTGGGTATAGAAGATAAATTGCAATCCCCTATTTCCGGAGCTTATTGTTGAGTTGAAATTAAAAAAAAACGTTTACACGCATGGTTTTCTAACCATAGGTAATTTTGTATTTTTACAAAACAACTTTAAATCTTTAAAAGTATATAAAATATTGATCGCTGAAGCAAGTTTTTAATATTGTTTTTCGAAGTTATCGAGATTAAAAATTGTAATCATCTGCCATTTTGAAAATGTACAAAAGAAAGTCTTAGGTTTCTGGAATTTTGGTAATTGTTAAATGTACTTGATGTGCACTGATCTTCACTCAATGTTGTATCTAAAAATATTGATTTGTAATTTTATAAAATACCTTTAAAAATGTCAATTACCTAACAAATTAATTTTAAGATGGGATCTAAGGGAACAGCCAAATTTATACTTACGGAAAGAATAACATTTGCGTTTTAAAGATTTGAAGAAATTTCTCTCAGCTTTTATTTTTTATGATCCATCAAATTACTTAAATCTTATTAATAAACAAAAAATAATTGATTTTATTATTTTATCTCAATATTAAAAACGTTACAGATATATAATAATGTGTATGTAGTAGTTTTAACGTTTACTATTTGTTTAGTTTTAAGTTTGTTTCACATATTTACAGAAACTTCAAATCATAAATTGCAATGGTCTTAATGTAACTACTTTATTAGGACTTTGTACAAATTATACATTCCTATAAATATTATGCAGACAGTTAGTTCTTTTTACTTAGGCTACATTTAAAAAGCCCCTGTAATAGTATTAGTATACGTTTTAATAGTTGCAATTTTATTCCGCTCACATATTTGTAAAACTTTTATCTTGACAAACTTTTATCTTGTCCTTCCCACGATAATACCACACATTTCACGGAACTTCATTCCTATTTGTCTCCACAGGCGTTGCAGTCTCCACAGACAGATCGCCGTCCTTCGACGATCTCATTCTCATTTATATGCAACACAAATAACGTTTCAATTTGTATGCATGAGACGTTCGATAATCGATTAGTCATTGTGTTCAGATTATTCTTATCAACTCGACCCCGTGCGGGGAACGGATATCGATAGGCCTTTAGGTCTGACGCGAGTGTCATTCGTATTGTCAATGAAAATACTCTGCTGATATTAAGAAAAATAAAGAAGCAGGGATAGGTTAGGTCAAACCCAACAGTGTTGGGGACTTTTATCGGAAAGTATAAACAAAAATCAACGTAACTATAAAAAACGTTCATTCAATTTATACAATTTACTAGCCTAAATTTAAAATCTGGATAATTTGTATTCAGTTTTTGTAAATTTTGTAAATTTTTAACGACGAGCGAATAAAAACTTAAGGGTCGGCTCTAAAACAGAAAGCAACCTGTGACTCCAGTGTAGTGGTGGTAGGTTACGCGGACACTGCTCATCCTAAATCCATTTAAAACCCGCAATTGTTCAAATAGCGTTTTAAAAAAAATACCAAACTCTTGGGGACGAAATTCTTTATGCGAATGGCTTGGTAGTTTTTCGCTATAATTAATAATTACAACGTAAAAAAAATATTTAAAGTCACCCTATAGCGGCAGTAGGTTACATGGACATTGCTCAGCCTAAATCCATTTAAAACCCGCAATTGTTCAAATAGCGTTTTAAAAAAAATACCAAACTCTTGGGGGACAAAATTCTTTATGCGAATGGCTTGGTAGTTTTTCGCTATAATTAATAGTGACAACAAAAAAAATATTAAAAATCAATGTTTTAAATTGTTAATAAATATTAAACAAAATATTTTTCTTAGTTTTGGAAAAGCCATTTGCATGCATATTGGCCATAGCTTTAAAATGACTTATCGTTCATAATTATCCGATCAAAAATAAAGGAAAAATTTGGATTTTAATTTTAACATTGGTCTTATGGAGTGTCAGCCAACATGGCCGACAGCTAGAGCCGACCCTTAAGGGGATACTCTAGTGAAATAACAAACATTTTTTTTTTTGAAAAAAAAGTTGAATATAATTGTTTTATAAGGTAAGTCGGTCCAATTGGTAATGAAATGACCTATTTTGGAAACTAAAAATTTTGTATGTGTACATAACATAGTACCTTTTTGTAATTTGAATGGTTTTTTAAATTTCATATAAGTCTGAAACTAAATGTCGAATCGTTTTGTTCTTAGTGGCAAATTGTAGTTAATGATAAGCCCTAAAAACTCATGTCATTTCAGAATTATTACTAAACAAGGCCGTAGAAAGAAAAACTTTTCGGGGGGAGGGGGGGAGTGAGGTCAGGACCGGGGATTTGAATTTAAACCATTTTAACACATTCACTGCTAAGGACGCACGTGTGAGCTTGACACTGAACACTATGAGAAGCGGCCGACGCACAGTGCACTTCACGCAAATCCCCATATTGGGAGAATGTTCAATTCACAGAGCATTGCGTGCTTCGCACGCCAAACTCCATATTGGGAGTATTTTCAATACACAATGCATTGCAAGTTTGTGCACACGTTTTATTACTTTTTGAAGTGTTTTCTTCTTTTGTATTGTTTACTATCAATACAAGAACGCAATATAAACTGTAGTACTATAAAAAGTACTAAAACACAAGAAAGTGTGAAAAATTGCTTTTTCGCAAAATGTAAGCCGATATAAAAAAAATGTGTTTTTAGGCATAAAACACATCGGAAACTCACTCTAATACATTTTCTAAATTCACAAAATAATAAAAATAAAAAAATAATAGAATTTAAAAAAAAATCCCAAATTTTCACTAAACTCTCCCCTTAAAGTTAAATTTTTAAAAATAGCAACTGATATAAAACAAGCTGTTTGCAACAATGAAAGTGCTTTTATTTCGTAAACCAAACAATTCCTATAAGTCGAATGGGGATTTTAGCTTGAACTTTAAAGTAATCTAAAGTTCAAAACGAAAACCTTTTTCGGCTCATCCTTCAAACGCAGGTAGATTTCGAAGTCCCAATTTACTTCCTAATTTAAAAGATTTTAATATATCTTGCGGAAAACCCCCGTGCTAGACTTTTCCGCAAGACTTTTTTTATTTTGCACCATTTTTTCTGATACCACCAGTGAAATAATAAATTGGTGACACTCAATTTTATAGCTGTTATTTAACAACATATTTGGGTTAAATTGTTATTTTTATAACATTTAGAAAGACTTTTATATTGAGCATACATTAAAAATAAGGATACCATAAGCATAAAACTAAATAAACAGTATTTGAATCTTCTACTATGATTAGTTCCCGCATCACTTTCATTGGCTTGTTTCTTCCCGCATGTAAGTTTCAGTAACACATAAATCCCACATGGTTGCTTGATTTATGTGTTGATACTATATAACTACTAGGCGCAACTGGTTCCACAACGGGAAGGAAGCAAAGAAATGCACAGCTGATTTTGTGCAGAAACTTTTTCGATACCGATCTAGAAGTAAATGCACCAACCGATCGAGTTAAATATTGAGGTTTTATAAAGTTTAACATTAGTCTACTTCAGTTAGGCATGAATATGCGATTTACTTTGATGTCTACAATTAAGAAAACAGTGTATAAGAATGATTGGAGTAGACGATTGTTCGTAAAAAATGATAGGTTAATTCCCATTATGCTAAAAATAATATTTAAGGGAATTTTCTGACCTTTGACCTAGAAATATGTTGCTATATTAAAAAATCTGTACTCAAAGCCCAAAATTTTCGAAAACAATACAAAATAACTGAATGCTAAGGAATTCTATTAACACTTTGTTAGTAGCAGAGTTTAGTTATGACTTAAAACATAAAATATATTACTACATATATTAATATTATTATTATTATTATCTTATATATATATAAAAGCGAAATACCACTCACTCACTCACTCACTACGCTTTCTCAAAAACTACCGAACGGATTGAACTGAAATTTGGTATGTAGCTTTCTCTAGAGCCATAGGTGCTCACTAAGAAAGGGTTTAAAAAAATTCGAATTTTAGGGGGGGTTTGGGGGATCAAAGTTATTAAATCACGATTTCTTCAAAACTACCGAACGGATTGGAATAAAATTAGGTATATAGCTTCCTCTAGGGCCATAAGTGTTCACTAAAAAAGGGTTTTAAAAAATTGGAAATTTTAGGGGGGTTTGGGGAGTAAAAATTACTAAAGCACGATTTCTCCAAAATTACCGAACAGATTGGAATGGAATTTGGTATGTAGCTTCCTCTAGGGCCATAGGCGCTCGCTAAGAAAGGGTTTCAAAAAATTCGAAATTTTAGGAAGGTTTGGGGGATCAAAGTTATTAAATCACGATTTCTTCAAAACTACCGAACGGATTGGAATGACATTTGGTATGTAGCTTCCTCTAGGGCCATAGGCGCTCAGTAAGAAAGGGTATGAAAAATTTCGAAATTTTAGGATGGGTTTGGGGGATCAAAGTTACTAAAATCATAATTTCAGATCTTTTATTATTATGACAATAGTGCTTTTATTATTTAAGAGCTATACATATAAAAGCCAAATACCACTCGCTGACTGAACACCTAAAAAGAATACAATTGCGTTAAAAAGACTGAAAATGCCAACCACCACGGGCAACGCCGTACGGGTCAGCTAGTTAATATGTATTAATAAACTCACTCGATAAATTAGTAATACACATATTGTATTTCGTGGATGTAAAATTTCAATTCTCGAAATGTGATTAGATTATGTGATAAGATTATAGAAAAGAAAAATCAACGCTGAAATGTAATACTTTGTAATACAAACCCAACATGAGTTTGCCGCGCACCCAGTGGTTTGAGCAATAAGGGCCTACCAGCCACTCTGTAAGGGAATTACTTTGATTGATTCACACCGCTTTCAGATGCCATGTGATTACCCGTGGGGCGGACATTTCATATGCCTTTATCTTTC
>JAGFPH010004784.1:34743-47475 GCA_018207615.1 Philaenus spumarius
TAGCTTAGTAGTCTAGTAGTCTAGTACTCTAGTAGTCTAGTAGTCTAATAGTCTAGTAGTCTAGTAGCTTAGTAGTCTAGTAGTCTAGTACTAGTAGTCTAGTATACTACTAGTACAAATAGTCTAGTAGTATTTGTATCGTAGCACTATTTGTTGATCTTGTGTCAGTTAACATTCCTTGTTGGATGGAATCGACTCTCGCTGTACTGTCAAGAGAAACAAACACGCTTGTTTTTCTCTTTCTGCTCTGTTATGATCCACCATCGTAGCCAGCACCATTGCTCCTATTACACGATGCTATTTTTTGGATCTCTCCTCTGAAAGCAGCTTGCACTACACGAGCGTCCTATGTTTAATGATAGGAAAACTGTAATCTTCAGCCAGCCAGCCACCCTCCATAAAATCTAACAACAAAATGTACTTGTACGAGATTGTAATCATAAATACACTTGCATATTCCATTTAGGTAGGTATTTACTTACACCATTGAATAAACTAAAAGTTGATTAGTTATAAGTTTGTAACCATCACTGATGATGATGACTTGGTCATCGAAACGCGTTTGGATTATTAAACGTTTTTTATGAGAAACTGTGTTCTGTTTTTATTTATATAGTTTATTTATATATTGAATACACTCCCTGTCTCAAATAATATTTTATTTAGATTTAAGGTTATGTCGAGGGCTCCGCTTAGTATTTTTAAGAGATCCGCATTATAGGTTTGTGCTCCGAGACTCATAGTCAGTGTTTTGTCCAGTCTAAATTATCTACGTACTTACGTGACCGTTCGTGATGCTAAAGTTCCAATAAATACAGTCCCTGATTAAGTTGCAGGATAAACAAATGTACAGCGATCACGAACTCGGTTCTGGTTGGTTTAGGTTTCCTGTGTCACTAGTTACCCGTCGCGAGTGTCTCCGGTTGGACGTTACTCAGGAACGGGCTGGCGATAAGTAAAGATTACGTACGATCATAGCCACGTCATAACTAGCCGATGTCATGTGATCCCGAGGTCAGTGCGCATGCTCACAACTTAAACTCGGTTTACAGTCCGATTTCACAGAGATAGAATGACGACGAGCTCGCATGCAATCTGCCGGACATAAAACGCCAATGATTTTTGTATTTCATAGCTGACGTCATAACGTTACAGAGTTTAAATATAATTCTCAAAGCGGATCGTGTTGCCCCGTAGTTAACCTCTGAGGAGCTGTTGTGAAGCGTGGTTACGAGGTGGATATTTATTTTCGAAAATAGAGTGAGGATATGTGATGGCTTTGTATTATTCAAATTGAAACAGTATCATAGAGTGTAACTCCGAAGCCATTAAAAGGAAACTATACCCAGGAAAGATAAATTTATGAATATTGGGCCAAAGATATTACTGTATAAAAATATACATCCAAACTTTCGTTGTCTGATGCGATATTTCTATAATCCTATTTCTATGTTAAAATTTCACATTTATAAAGTTGTTTAAATTTCTACGTTTTACGTAATCGACATTTTATATAGCTCTCAACTGTGTGATATTAACAACAACCAGCAAAACTACAAAATGTGTCTCAGATACTGTAAATCACAGTAGGTCTTTCCCTAAACCTAAACTTAAGTTTTTTTAATAATATATTTTGCTATATATAATATTTTTTATGTATTTATTATAATATATCTGCTAATTTTGAAGGACTAGTATATTTTAAAGACATGGTTTATTGGTATCAGTATGTAAGAAGGTCTAACGCTCACAAGCGGTGCTTAGTCTGTAACTTTGGCGATTTTGAACGTGGGAACGTGAAGACTTTAAGTTCTCATGAAAATTACCCCCTTTCTCATGCCACATTTCTGGTTGTTTTCCCGCAATTTTATTTCATGGGAATGTAAAGACGCGAATTTCTCAGGAATCTTTACATCCTTTCCAGGTTACAATTTCTGGGAATTCTGTTTTTCCTACTTTGTATTTCAGTCTTAATTTTTATTCGATGTGCAACTTTCAAAACACTTTGTTTTACTAAAATTGCTTCAAAGTCTAACAAAAAAACTTACTATGTTTCTTGACACAGACTGAACGTCGCATATATGCGACGACATAAAAAACGAACGTGTTTGCACCACACGCACAAATTGATTGGTTATAAACAATTAATGCTTACATTCGGTTACACCCGTAGCAACGTAATATTTTAACAGATACCTTAGGTTCAGTGTTTGTCACTAATCGTTTAACTATAACCAAGAACTTTCTGGGTATTTGCAAATACTTGCTTATAGTAAAACATAAATTTGGCTAGCCATTTTACGTTATAATGACTCCTGAATAGTAAGTTGCGCATAAAAGAAAGTTTGTAGAATAAACCATAACGCCTCGTATGGAAAATTAAAGTTTGAAATGAAATGCGACATGTTTGACTCGCGCTCCTGACCCTCTACAAGGAAGTGGCGCATTAAACACCGGGTGGTCGACACGCAATGACCGTTATGGGTTTCCGTCTCTTATAGAAAACAATTTAGCCAGCCGTATATATCATGGGTAATGATGCTATAAAATTGTGTGAAATTTGCATTTAAGAAATAATGGCCTTTAGAAAGATTGGGTTTTGACAGTTTTAGGGCAAAGAATAGATATTTGTATAGAACAGACATGGAACACAAAATGTCGCGAATAATTTATGGTAGGCCTACAATGAAAGTCATTTGAGTGAAAATTTTACTGGTATAGTTTTTAAACAGAAGAATAATATATTTATTTTCATCATTCTGTTTTGTTCTGTCCCCTATGTTACCAATGTGCTCTCAATCCATCTCTCTCTTTTGCGTGGTTTGATTATTGTTATCTGAAAATGTCAATCAAATATTAGATTTAGAAGATTGTAAAATGTAACTTTTTGTACAACGAATAATTTTTGTTGTTTCATCTTTTTTTTAATTTTAGGATACAAATAAAATCTATAGTTAATTTATGTACTATATGTGTTTATGTAACTATATGATATTATTGAGGAAGGGTATTTGATGAATGTTTATTTTGCATTTTTTTTCAGTCAAGTATGTCATATGGGATTGTATTGTGGGGAAACAGCTGCCGAATAAAAGATGTACCGATAGTACAAAAGAAAGCTGTAAGAGCTATGACTATAGTTGTGGACAGCGTAACTATGAACCAGGAAAAGGCGAGCGTCTAACGGATGAACTGCGGATGTGAAGCGATCCTGGTTCAGAGTTACGCTGTCCACAACTATAAGTCTCATTGGAGAATACATTGCAAGCCTCTTTTTGTGAGTTTAAATATTCTCACAGTAATCAATTTGTACTTGTATGAAGTGGTTAGGTATTTAATAAGTAAACTGGATTGCCCAAGATACATGAAATCCGTAAATACAATACAAGAAATAGAAGGAAAATAAGTTTGATATACTATATTCTGCAGAATTCATCAAACTGTCATTTGTCGGCTTGTTTAAAAGTATACAACAAGATTAGTAATAACTTTGATGCTACCCCAAGTAAAAAATGTTTGAGAAAGTATTATGCTTGCCTTTTCGAGAACCCGTTTTATTCATTACAGATTCACTTAAGAATGATATGATACATTTTTAACCTAGATAAAATTAAACCTGAACACAAAATCTCACAATAATTACGTTTACTTACCTCAATACGTTTGATTTTAGTAAACGTATTTATTGTGATATTTTGTGTTCAGGTTTTATTTTATTTAGTTACTTTCTCACAAGTCAAGATCATTAGTTATTTATTACATTTTTGACCTGTTTTGGTTTTGTGTGATAATTTATGCACGTTTATGTTTATAGATTATTAATGTATGGTATTTAAAATCCTGATGTTAACTTAAAATTAATTTTTGACTATGTCTATTGTACTGAATGTATCGAATGGAAAATAATATATTGGTATTATTTTATCGAGTTGATTGTATTTTGTCGTCATTTGTTTTTTTTAATTGATAATAGTTACTTTAATGTTTGAATGATTTATTGTGTATTTTAAACTACCTGCTTATTTTTAGTTTGTTATTATTGTATGTAATACTGTTAGACAAAGTTTGCAAAGCATAAACGGTTGCTATTCTAGTGCCTCCATGCAAAGTGTATACTAAAATCTATGTATATAAAAGCGAAATACCACTTACTCACTCATCACGATTTCTCAAAAACTACCCAACGGATTGAAATGAAATTTGTTATGTAGCTTCCTCTAGGGCCATAGGTGCTCACTAAGAAAGGGTTTAAAAAAATTCGAAATTTTAAGGGGAGTTTGGGGGGATAAAAGTTATTAAAAAACGATTTCTCAAAAACTACCGAACGGATTGAAATGAAATTTGGTATGTAGCTTCCTCTAGGGCCATAGGTGCTCACTAAGAAAGGGTTTGAAAACATTCGAAATTTTAAGGGGGGTTTGGGGGGTTCAAAGTTATTAAAAAACGATTTCTTCAAACTACCGAACGGGTTGGAATGAAATTTGGTATGTAGCTTCCTCTAGATCCATAGGCGTTCGCTAAGAAAGGGTTTTAAAAAATTCGAAATTTTAGGGGGGGTTTGGGGGGGATCAAAGTTATTAAAAAACGATTTCTTCAAAACAACATAACGGATTGGAATGAAATTTGGTATGTAGCTTCCTCTAGGGCCATAAGTGTTCATTAAAAAAGGGTTTTAAAAAATTATAAATTTTAGGGGGTTTGGGGGGTAAAAATTACTAAATCACGATTTCTTTAAAATTACCGAAGAGATTGGAATGAAATTTGGTATGTAGCTTCCTCTAAGGCCATAGGCGCTCGTTAAGAAAGGGTTTAAACAAATTCGAAATTTTAGGCGGGGTTTGGGGGGATCAAAGTTATTAAGGGTCTGCTTCAGTAAAAATTAAATGGATTTTTATCCCATAAGAGCAATGTAAAATTTCAAACCATTTATTTCGTGTACTTTTTATCATAAAATTGTTTGCAAGGTCTCATTTTAAGCACAGTCACATCCGTCTTGCAATTTACATTTTTTAAAATTTCTTTCATTTGTCATGTAACTGACATTTAGTAGGTACAAAGTTTGAATTTGTTTCCTAACACAATACAAAATTAATAATGAAAAATAGTTTGCAAGCCGGATCCGAAATTTTATAAAGAATATTCAGTTTTGTTTCAACACTCAATTACAAAAGATAGACTTATAAAATGGTATGAAATGAGGCAATGTCAAAGCGTTCAGCTGCAAGAAATTGCACTGTTTAGATAGGGATACAGTAACACCGGAAGTGCGTTTCCTATTGCTTTCTCGTTTACTGCAGCAGAACCTTAAATCACAATTTCTTCAAAACTACCGAACGGATTGGAATGAAATTTGGTATGTAGCTTTCTCTAAGGCCATTTGTGCTTACTAATGAAAAATTTCGAAATTTTAGGAGGGTTTTGGGGGATTAAAGTTACTAAAATCATAATTTCAGATCTTTTATTATTATTACAATAGTGCTTTTATTATTAAAGATCCAAATACCACTCACTAACTGAACACTCACTGAATACAATTACGTTAAAAAGACTGAAAATACCAACCACCACGGGCAACGCCATACGGGTCAGCTAGTACATATATACAGGTAAAATGAATAAGTTTTCCTAGAGTTTGACGAGGCCAATTTGAAAGATGTTTGCGTCGATTTCGTGGGTTTATTTGTACAAAATTGAGAAATAGAAAAAACTACAAAATGTATTATTGCAATTCGTTAAAATTTGTATTGAAGCAGCTTCCAACTTGCTTCTAGTACTGATGGAACAGGTTGCACCGCTCTGTCCTGCCAAGTTCCTTGAGCTTTTTTTTGTAAACTTGAAATAACCTCAACAGCGCATTAACATTAACAATGCTACATTTATAAAAGTTAAGCGATGCATAAATTACCATTGCGGATATAGGCAGCATGGTAATGCTTTTAGTCTACGGACACTGCCGTCGCTTTCTACGTCTCAAAGAAGACACTGCTCTATTTATGTCTCTATTTTATCACTATCTGCTTGCTGCCTAAGTCCAGTTTACTTAGGAGTAAAATGCTAAACTAACGGATTAGTTATTTTATCTTCACGGAGGGTGGCGTGTATCAGTCGGTAGTGGCGATCGTTTCTATACCAGCCGTTAAAGTCTCCGTCGATGCATCAATAACAAAAACCTATTTAATCACTAGATATAAAATACTCCTAGGTAACTGCAGTATACGCTATGAATATTACCACTGAATTACAGATAAATGTAGTGTCTTTGAAACTATATTTAAAAGTTTAGATTTGGATTTAAATACTTGAAAATTGCGACTAAAATGTATCAAGCTACGTCAGTTACGATTTTACTTATAGGATTTTACCTAAAAATAATTAAGTACTAGGGGAGACCCCTGCGTGCTCCGCACGCCAACCCCCCACCCCACAACTCCCTGTTGGAACCCGTTGTGTGCCGTTTTAACCCGTTGAATAGTCAGCAAGGCTCAGGTCTACACTTTAATAAAAACCTAACCTAAAAATTGATTTAAAATTTGGAATAAACTGTCAATGAAAATATTAGAGACTACAGCTGATTACTGAATCAACAATAAACATTACAAATCAGACCTAAAACACACCAACAATAACATAACCTAAATCAAATCATCTGTTGACATTTGAGTAAGTTTAAAGTAAACAACTTATTTATTTAAAACTCAATTAGTTTATCAGCTGTTTAAAATCAAATTACAGTATTTCCTATTTAGCCTAGTTGTAGCATAGGCTACTGATGCATTTTTAAAACTCGGAATAAAACTAAAATAAAAGTGTAAATCAAATATTTAGCTTCACAGTGACTTAGAACTGGAAATTATCTTTTAAATAAAAAAAGTATCATCAAAATCGGTTAAGTATTAACTTCAGGAAGTTAGTGAACTAAAATCAGGATTTTTTTTAAATATATAGACTATTTGAACCTTAACTGGAATGCTATACATGTATATGGTGGTACTAAAAATAAAATAGAATATTTTCATATTGATGCCATTAATTTTCCTTAGCAATATTTTAAGTAGTCATTTATAGTTTACATAAACTCAGTGACCAAGCTAAGATGATTTAGTGTAAACGCAAAATGTCACTAAATATAGTGTGCTACCTGGCTTTTTTTTATCAGTTTATCTGTTTTTTTTTTGCGAAACATTGAGATTTATTTGATGTATTATTTATTTTAAAACTGGGGTTATAGAGGTTAATGTCTATTGTCCATGACATTAAAAGCGATTACAAGCAAAATTTATTAATTAAATTCACAATATTGGTTCATTTTAATAGCAAATATTGTTAAGATTTTTTGCTTTATGTCATTAAGATCGTTTCTTTACTGGATTTAGCCTGTGTTACTTGGTAGAACATATTTTTATGAAATGCAACAACAATAATATTTAAAGAAAAACCAGGAATTTGTTAACGCTTCTTACCGGCAGCGGTTTAACGACATTACAAGGCATTTTAACATGGACTAAGTAAAATATTAAAACTTATGTAAATGTTTGCAAAACCATGGTCGTAGTAGTATTTGCAGTGAATGTAGTGTAGACAGAAAAAACATATCTGCCAGTGCACATTAACGTAAATAAAAAAAAATAAAGGCAATCTTTCACCAGTTCACCTTTTTATTTGAACCTGAGCTGTTAATTGTTAGTTTTTTTAAAAATATATTTTAGAAGCTATTTTAAACAAAAATTTATTTCAGTTTTAATGTCTGGTTCTAGAGCTATCAGTGAAAAACTAAAAAATGGAGTAGATATAAAAAGCATAGTTGTTCCCAAATTTGTATTAAAAAAAAAAAATATTAATAATAACCTAAACTAATGTTCCAATAATAATGTACTAATAATATAGTAGGCCTAATTATGTACTTACATCTGACCAGATGTTATGATGTATTTTTCTTGAATTCTGAAACTACACGTCAAACTCTAAAACTCAATCATTTTAGCGGGAATCAAATATTATAGAAATTAGAAAAAAATAAAACTCTTAACAATGCAGCTACTTCAGAAATATTGGTAATTGTTTACTTGCGTATGACTAGAGGTTATGTTAAATTTTGCTTATGATTATATTCTCTCTCGCATTTATGGCTACGCATAAGACCTTTTTTTCACATTCATTTAAAATTTGTATTCCCTTTAGGGAAATATTAAAAACCGTTTAATTCGTCTAGCGCTTTACACTATTTTTAATATTATTTAATAAACATGCTATACAAATTTCAAAATGCCTAAAGATATTTTTGAGGTATAAATGTTAAATATATTCGGCGGTGGGGGGGGGGGGGGGTCAGGTTAAACTTTAAAACCAAAAAAAGTCTGGTATTTATATTTCTGGGTTAAATAGATGCTAAAATTAAAGAGGTAATTTTAAGTTGCCTAAAAGATTTTTTTTTGCAAATGTTACAGGTTTTGCAGTAGCGAAATAACCGCAAACCCTCTGCCTGACTCAGGATTCTAGATTCTCCAATTAATAAGATATTAGATCTCTATTCTGTTCAAATCTAAAGAATCAATCGATTATAGTACTTAAAACCATATTGTGTTGCAGTATAAAATTTAACAACAGCCATTATATTACTGAAAATGAACTTAGGCTGCGCCAATAAAATCTATTTTCTAACCAAATTAAATATTCGTCTACCGAGAGTTCCCTTATGAGTCCGTCTGCGCGCCCACTAACTACGGCTGTCATTAGGCTCTATCGCGCACGCACGCACGCGCGTTGACACCAGAATGCAGCTAAACGAGCCGACTGCGGTGAACGAGATTCGAGACAAATTTCCTTGTCTGTAGTGATTGACCAATCCGACGTAAGATTAATTGAGAGTAAATGAGAACTGGCACGTCTTAATGTTGGACCTCGGCCACGGTGGGGGAGGGCGTGGGCACGTACCGTAATGGTCTGATGACAGGCAGCTATACAGCGCATGCGTCCTACACGAGTCATTTTAAAAGTTAAAAAGTAGAAACACGCGATGCTATGTCGGGAAATTATGATAGTTGTTGAAAAGCGTGAAGATTTTGCCTTGCCAAAAAGTATTAAAATAGCTCAAATGTCAACTAATACAAAGAATTTGAAGTCGTCTCTTGCTGTCGCTATTCTACAACAAAATAACGGCCCTGATAAATTAAAATGAATAATACGCCTTTAAGTAAAATTATAAGGTTGTTTAGAATCTGCTTTAATATGTTCTAGCATATACTACAATATTTTATGATGTTTTAGTAATACAATAATAATAATAATAAATCGACCACGCAGCTGGACCGCTGACGTGAGTTGAGCAAATTTCCAAAATTAAGTTTATATGCCTATGTTTTAGGGTTTCAACCAACAATTTGGGAAATAGGTCTACTCACGAAGGCGTTGAACAGCTGTCTGTGTGTACGCAATATATTAGAAGAATTTGTTTCCTCCTAGTGGCCTCGCGAGTTTGCATCACTTGGCTTTGAACTGGGTACTTTTGTGGTATTTTACGTTTTTGTCGATTTTGGGGGGAACCAAGCGAGCTATAAGGTCGCGTAAAAAACAAAATGCGCAGAATAACATCCTACATTTATATTGTTAGTAAAAACTCTAAAAAAATTTAATTCTCGTAGTAAAAATCTCAAAAAATAGTTACTTCCGGTCAAAAAACGTACTTCCGGTTGTTGGATTTTTTTTGGCTAACGAACTCGTCCGAGCCACATAGACAACCAACACCGTGTACCAAATTTGGACCAAATCGGACTTAAAATGCGGCCGCTAGAGTGCGAACACATATATACATATATATGAATTTTTTTGACACCCCAAAACGTGTTCTGGGGATCATGATCGGTGCTCATTTGCTACTCCCGACCTTTGGTCTCACCGTAAGGGCCACTGCAATAATAGCTCATTTTTCCTATGGAAATTCGCTAATAATAAAGAATTTATTTCCTGCGTACATAATATCAGCCCTAACACAACCATACGTAAATGAAACTAAAAATACATCTCGATAATAACATATGTTTTCAGTTATAACTAAATCCATATAAATAAAAATGTAAATGCTTGTTTTTTCAACATCTCAAATCTCCGTAATTGTTCTTCACCGATTATTTTGAAATTTGTATACAACATTACATTCGAATACAAGCATGTTTCTATATACTTTTTTTAAATAAAGCTGCATCTATTGAACATAAAAACAACAACAAATATAATAAATATTTAATAAAAATGTGAGCGCCATTATGTGTGTTTATCGACTATAATAAAAACAGTAATCAGCTGTTTGTTATATTTTTCCATTAACACGTGATTTCAAACTTTGAAACAATTATTTGTATTTCTAACTTTAAGGTGGTGTTTTTGTAAAGACTGCCATCTGTTGGACGAAAAACAACACAAAATATACTGAATAACAAATAATTGTATTAAATACGTTAAGTGTTGGTAAAGCAATCAGCTGTTATCTCAAATATTTCCATTCAGTTGATTACAAAATTTGAAACAATTATTTCTATTTCTAACTTTTAGATAGAGTTTTGTTTAAGTGTAGACCTGAGCTTTGCTTGTTCATTTAACCTTTGTTGTAACTGATGGTATAAAATATACGAAATAATTTGATTTGGACTTTTAACATTATTTAACTTCTTAGCTTTGAGATTATTATTAATCCTAACCTTTATTGTAAAGAAAGCATAACATTTGTGTACGGAAGGGTCAACGGGGTTGGCGTGTGGAGCATGCAAGGGTCTCCCCTGGTACATTAATATTTACGAAGAAAATTAGATTATGTAAAAGTTTTTCTATAATTTATTGTGCAAGCTTAACAACCTAAGTAAATTAGGTAACCCTATTTGCGAAGCCAGTTTTTCGGTTTACCAGCATATTAAGATAGCATAGGATTGGCTTATTATGGCGGTTTCAGCTATTTTCAGCTCTGAAACCTATTGCAATTTTCAACTCTAAATGTTACGTTCAATTTCTAGTAATTCCTCTTATGAAATAAACAGCCTGCTGGTTCAACTTTTATGATTTTAAAACCTGTTGTATAGGCGATGCAAATTATACCTCATCCATAGTTATTACTCATTGTTATCATAAAACTTCACAACAAACTACAACTTTGCTATATATGTCTACATTACATATTTATAAATATATATTTTTGTTTTTGTTTACACATTTCTCTGAATTTTTTAAACTATTATGATAATGTTTCCATTAAATTGTAGCTAAGCTTCAGAAAACGGCAGTAAACAATACTTGCATATTATTTATAGAACTAGGGGAGACCCCTGCTCCGCACGGCAACCCCCAATGGAACCTTCTAAAAAGATATGTTATGTTTTATTTATAATAAAGGTGTAGGATTAATAATAATAACCTCAAAACTAAGATGATAAATAATGTTAAATGTTCAAATCAAATTATTTCGTATATTTTATAACAACAGTTTTAATAAAAGCTAAAAGAACCAGTAAGGCTACACTTAATCAAAACCCTTACCAAAAAGTTACTAATCAATTAGGTACCGTATATTATAAATAAATAGGCCTACTACAATATGTCTTATTTATTTTTAATTAGGATGTAACATAGTTTTTTCTTATTTTTAAATTCCTTAACGCAAGTTTTTATTGGTTTGTGTGTGTTGAAACATGTGTTGATTGAGCCTAGGCCTAATTTAAATATTATTTTGTACTAAAAGCTGGACATCCGAATCAACTGTTTTATCTGTTATTTTAATCAATTGGTTGCTATGGTAATGAATGTAAATTAATACATTCAAGAAGTTTTTTTTCTGTCTAGGCCAAACCTAAAATTATGTTTAATTTATTCTACCTGCCTTAACGGCAACATACACACATGATTTATGTTTTTCTGCACATCTTTGAATGATATAAGATTCATCTTTCAATTGTTGTTTTTTAGCTTTTCATAATGTTGCTTATTTATTGGTATTACAGCTGTTAGACGCTATGTGTTTAACGTCCAACTTGATCCTGTGAATTTGTTCGTTGAAAGAGACCGGCCACTAATGATTTTCTCTAAGCCAGCTGATTACTTTTGCTACAATTGTTTGTTCTTAGATGCACAATCACGTGTTTTAATAATCGGCTGGATAGGGAAACTTAAAGTGATGATAAAATACGTTTTAAAAAGTTCTTTTATTACATTCTAAATGAAATTATTTAAAAAATGTAAGTAAATTGTGCAAATATAGAATGACTAGCTGGCCCGATCCGGCTTTGCACAGAGAGACAAATCAAAGTTAAATATAGGGAATTTGAGTATATTTTACACCCCCAAACCCTCCCCCTAAAATTTTGATTTTTTTTAAAAAACCTTTCTTAGCGAGCACCTAGAACCCTAGAGGAAGCTACATACTAAATTTCATTACAATCCGTTCGGTAGTTTTTGAGAAATCGTGATTTAGTAACTTTGACCCCCCAAAATCCCTCCTAACATTTCGAATTTTTGAAACCCTTTCTTAGTGAGCATCTATGGCCCTAGAGGAAGCTACATACCAAATTTCGTTCCAATCCGTTCGGTAGTATTGGAGAAATCGTGATTTAGTAACTTTGACCCCCCAAACCCTCTTAAAAATTCGAATTTTTGAAACCCTTTCTTAGTGAGCATCTACCAAATATCTTTCCAATCCGTTCGGTAGTTTTGGAGAAATCGTGATTTAGTAACGTTGACCCCCCCCCAAACCCC
>JAGFPH010004784.1:64158-75264 GCA_018207615.1 Philaenus spumarius
ATACGTTGAGGTACCGGGTAACGCGTTGAGGGACAGAGTAACATGTTGAGGGACAGGGTAACACCATGAGGGGCAAAGTAACACCATGAGGGACAGGGTAACACGTTGAGGTGTTGCATAAATAAAACGATGTATAAACGATGCTAATAGGCGGTTACAAATTATTGATATTTCTGATTGAGCTGAAAATAGTTGGTTTTTAACTATAATAAATTCTTTTTTTCAGACAGAGTCCCTTAAGCGGGTTCTTCAAGGACAATGTGAAATAAAAGTGGCCTAGCAAACGTTATCATTTTAGAAACAGAAAACCGCACCATCAACTTAACAAGTTGTGTGGAAGTAACAATTAATTGAAATAGTGTATTTTCAGAAATAACTGTTAGTGCTAATAACTTGCTGGACATCCTTAAAATGTATTTACTACAACTATCGGGGTATTAAACACTGTAATCTTCTAACGTAATGACTGGCTCTGTGTGGGATTCTGAGTAATTACTTTAATGATTTTCTGATCAAAAACCAGGTTTTGTATAGCTTCTTTTTTTCAAATACAAAATTTAAAAATCGTTTCTTTTGGCCGCCATTTTAAAGTAAGCAAAGTTGAAATACAATAAATGTTCAGCATTAAAACACCTTACAGGGACAGCTGTAAAAATAAAATAAAAATAGAAAAATTAAAACGTACATTTAGAGGCAATATCTTGAAACGAGACCACATAAATCTATACTTTGGCTCTGGGATTTGAAACACTAATTTAACTTAAATGCTTTAGATATGAATTAGTGGGGTATCGCTTGAAAACAAATGTCTTAAATGATTCTCTTTCTGTTCGTTCTGTACGTGTGCCGCACGAGTGATCTATTCATTTTGAATTATATACATACTGCAATACAAGGCATATTTTGAGAACAAACAAGGAATCGAATCAGGAAAACATTTAATTTTTGAAAATAAAACATTGTTTTTTATAAAAAATATACATTTAAGATGTCAAATAGTATTTTGTGCATTGTACATACCTCTTTCTACATTTCTAGTATACATACAACATTTTTTATTTAAAGGTTAAACTTCAATAGTTAACATGATATAAATTTCTAAATTCCGAGAACAGATCCAAAAGTAAATGCTTAAATCATCATTGAAGATCAACTAAACTTGTACCCAAGCTAGCGGACTAAAATGGGTTACAGTTAAGTACTGTAATTGTTTTAAATGATTTAAAAATATAATATGCAACAATCAAGAGTAATTCCAAAGTATAACACTATACTTATATTTATTTGTCTTGCATAAAAATGTCAAATATTATTTAAATTTGAGCAGAGTGGCGCAAATAATGCACGACTGTTTGCAAGTATTATTAACTTACTTACAACGTTGCTTTGTTATTTATGTTTGAAGCAGTACTAATTACATAAAAATAAAGCTATTATTTATTTAAAATACCATTCGTATATTAAACTGAAATCTTATTTGGTTCTTATCTGTTGGAGTTTTTACTTTCCTTTATAATTGAGGGATTTGTTTACATTTAAATAGTACGATTCAGCAGATTTTGTGTTTTCCATCACCAAATTACCTAACAGCTGTTGTTGAATAAGTACTTAGGCCTACTTCTCACTTTCAGCCATTAAACGTACATGGATAAATAAAAGGCGATGTGTTTAAACCAAAAATATATCGATATTTAAGTTGTAACAACCGTGAGTGTAGTAGAGACATGAAAGATTATATTTTATTTGACAAATCGGGCAAACAGTTTTAAATTTTTTCTCTAAAAAAATTCTCTTCAGTTTAAAATTTTGACTGAATAATTAGCAGTTTCTAGAGGATAACAGGGATCTGCCCCCCCCCCCCCCGTTATAAATAGTTTTAGTTAAATCGCTGCAAACTAATTTATAAAAGTAATAAACTCGTATAAACAAGAAAATACTCGTAACTTATGACTACTATTTTGCTGCCTCAAATGCACAGGGGTAGAGACTGGTGGAGAAACTAAAGGATCTTGTACTGACTGATACAGTTGGAAACTCCAATACAGCTTGCTAGTTACTGGCGATTGATTGAATTGCGCTATACGCGGTTCCATCGTGTTATTAGTAGCATATACGGTAAAACCTCACTAATCCGGACACCATTATGACTGACTTCGCTAATCCGGAAAGCCAGTTGACTGCATGTTATAAAGATTACATTCAGCTAAATTTAGAATAAGCCATTAAAAATTTAAATGGCCCTTAAACAGAATGGACCTTTCATATTCACAGTGTAATACATTTTACTACATGTTTTATGAATTAACGTATTGTCTGTACATACAACTAAACTCAAAATACATGTTCGTTTTCTATAAAGGGTGTTTCATTATGTACCTTTGTTCATATTAAGGTTATTTCATTTAATCCGGACTTTCAACTATCCGGACGGCTTAGAGCCTCAATTAGTCCGGATTAATGAGGTTTTACTGTACATGGTAAAACAAAACAATGCACCCAACTTTAGCAACCTTCTTTCCAGATTGCTCTGTATTATTGTGATGAAAATAGTTATGTAAGAAACCCACAGGGCAGGGCAGTAGATTAAAACAGAATTTTTCGGACTTTATATACACATTTTTATTGCAAATCTTTTCATGTAAAATTTGTAAACATAATCTTCATATGTTTACTTATTACTTGGATTGTATTATTTTGTATCACTTGTTTAACTGAAATTGTGAAATTAATAAAATCGTACAATCCCATCACGCATTATTTTTGTATTGACAAGACTTCTCCTTCTGTTTTTTTTAAAATTAATTTTAACTGTTTACTCAGGATAAGGCTTAAATAGCTAAGTATAAGTTTTTTGTTTTTCAATCAGTGTTCAACTTTATAAAAACAAAAAAACAAAAAAAAACTGAAAAAGTGCGAGTTTAACAATCGTTAACGGTTCTTTTCCTTTAGCCATCATAAATGATTACCAACATTGAATAATAAGCTACATCAAAGTCCCAACATTCTACTTATACTTTTAATTTCTCCACTCTATACGTAGTATATCGAGAAAGTATTATTTTCGTCCAAATTTTCGAATTTTAATTATTTTTAGTGGAATTATCTGTTTTGGTGCTTCCTGAAACCCAAAAAATTGTTTAGTGGAATTATCTGTGTTGGCGCTCCCTGAACCCAAAAATATTTTTAATGGAATTATTTGTTTTGGAGCTCCCTGAGCCCAAAAAGTGTTTTTTTTGCGATGTCTATCCGTGTATCTGTGTGTCTGTTAGGATGTGTACAGAGCTGGAGACCATACCAACGGTCCGATTTTGATGAAATTTGGTATGTAGGTGTAGTTCTGGAATATCTCCAGGCGTTTTTAATTTTTTTAAATTTTAGATTTTTAAAGGGTTTTACCCCCAAAAATGGCAAACAGACGAGAAAAATCAAAATTTCTCAAAAACAGCTCTAACGATTTTGAAAAAAATTGGCTTATTTGTAGCCCTTAATGTACTCTACCGTGTGCAAAAACCGCATCTTTCTAAAAATTCTCGTTTAGGTAATAATAATAACAGATTTTGGGGAGTTTTTGGCAGAAAGGGGGTTGTTTTTACAAATTTTCAAATTCTTTTTTCGTCCATCTATACAGCCCTAATTGACATGATTGGTGCAAATTTGTTCGAAATCGATCGAATAGTTTAAATAATAATAATAATAATATAATCATATAATATGGATGTGTGTTACATGCATCTAATATTTTCCATGGTAACATTTTCCTACTTTTGCAATTCTAAATAACCACCTCCTATGTTATTCTTAGGAAGGTATGAAGTTTCAACTGAAAGAAAGTATGTGGCAGTTATCTGTTACCGTTTATTTTATATTGTACTAAACTTATCATCTAAATAATAACAATAACCTGGATGACAATATATTGTATTATATTGATATGTGGGATACATTTAGTACTCCCAACTCACAGTAACCCATGAATGATAACATAATTTTTACAAAACGTTTGATCCGCTACAGTTTTACGAGTTTATTTAAACGATTGAGTAAGCCTTCTTCTTAAGTTACTGTTTTTTCAAAAAAGGTTTAGCTCTATTTTTATTTTATTAATTATTCTCCATGTACACTATTAGAAGCATGAAAGTAACATAACTATAATAACATTAAATAATGATAAATACTACATACAAAACTAAAATACAATTAACAGAAAATAATTCAAAATATAATTTAAACACTATTATAAACTTATTCAACTAAACTAAGAAAACAAAAATTATATACCATTCTGACACAATTGTACAAAGGATATGTAGGTACTTTATTTAGGCTTGCTTAGCCTGTTTTGAAGGTATCCTCATTAAAAAAGAAGCATAAATATTATTTAGATAAAATAAAACCTGAACACAAAATCTCACAACAAATACGTTTACTAAAACTACAAACGCGTTTCAACGACAATGCCGCCATCCTCAGTGATGCGTCTGAAGTTAGTAAACGTATTTGTAGTGAGATTTTGTGTTCAGCTTTTATTTTATCTAGTTACTTTCTCACAAGTCAAGTTCAACAGTTATTTAAAAATGTTATTTATTGACCTCGTGAATTAGAAAAAAAGTGTTGTGAAAACTTATAATATATAAAATTAACAACATAATAATTTCAAAATTCAGCACAAAAGGTGAAGTCTGTTAAAAAAGTAGAACAATTTTAGTACGAAAATAAATACACAAGAGAAATAATAAAAAGAAGGACTTTATGCTTTTTGACATAAGGAGGCTCGGGATTTTTTCATTAGATTTAGTTTTTTTTAAATATCTAAAAAAATTACGTAGTAAAAATTCTATAGAACAAAATATTTTCTATACTCCTTAAAAAGGTAATTTGAAATGATACTCTAAATGATAATGTCCCAGAAAATAATCTGTTGGGTACTGAATTTTGCTCGCCAAAATGTTTTGTAAAACATGTTTATTTTAGCATAAACGGGTTAGAATGATTTTAAACTGTGGAATATTAGCTTGATAGCTTGATCCGATGGGGAGAAATTTGAATGTGACAGACGAACCGGCGTTCTTGTAAGGATTTTGGGATTTACGTTTAAGGTACGAAACTATAAGCATCATGTTACTCGAGCCAATGATAAATGCTTTCGTACATTATTTTGAATTACATTTAACAGTTTAAGCCGTATTTTGTTATACCATAGAGGTATAATATGAGGGCTGACTATTGCTTAATATAATTATATTAAAAGTTAAGATAAAAGATAAAGTTAGCACATCAAATCCAGAAAAGGATTAAATCATAAACATAAATACTCTTACCTTTTTGTAATAAAGTGTATGTTACATTTTATTACAATATGAACTGCAACAAAACTAAACCAAGTCAATCTCTTGGATGTTTCATTGTTATGTACAATGAAGAAATTTAAAATTACACGTATTATAGTTGGAAGCCTCAAAAAGAAAATACTCATTGTGAAATTATACGCCAAAAGAGAACACAGATTCGCCAAGAAGATTCGCATAAATAATCCAGTAAGAGATGATTGAAATCCTGTTTAAATCACAGTTCACTCAAACTTTGGCCCTGAGCCCTGTAATCAGGAGAAGAACGCGTGTCTGAGAAATCATTTCAACTCACGAACTAGCAATCTTTGGGTTATTTAGCAACACCTGGCCCTTATGTGAAATAGATCCGTCCATCAACGCAACATTCGTGGTTTAATCTTTATTAAAATGAATAAACTTAAATTATTTAAATTTAAATACAAAAAATCCTTGGGAGAACTGAAAATTGTTTAAAGAATTAGTGATAAGTTTAGGGTTATACAGAGTCTATTCTCTACGCACGTCGAAGGCTCTCCCGTTCATAAACGTCTTCGTTATATTGAAACTTAATGAAGCAATTTTGTTCACAACTAATGACGGTTTAAGTGTGGAAACGGTTTAATATTTCGTATATAAAGACAATTTGAAGGTTAATGTGATTGAGGAGCATACTCCATGTAAAAATACTATTTTATTAAGATTAAAAAAAAATTATCCGCCATCTTGGATCCATCATTTTGAAAGTAACTTTGATTTTTTTTTAAATGGAAGGTGGTCATGTCGTGATACACCATTTCGATGAATAATTTCTAGAGAAAACCAACGGTGAAATTTGCACATCCATATCTTAACCGATTAAAAATGGCGACCAAAAAACAACGAAATCGTGTTTTCCGATTTTGCTGTACTATTTTGTTAATATTAATTCTTCTTCTTTTTGGATTCAAAAGTAAATAAGCTTTCAAACAATATGTCACACAACTGTATTTGGTTGAACCACTCGAAATCAATTTTGAAAAAATCAAAATAGCTGTAACTCAAAATGTTTAAATACTCCAAAATATCGTTGTGTGGCACATCGTTTGAAAGCTTATTTAATTCTAAATAAAAAAGAATATTAAAAAAGTTAGGGTCTGCGTCAGACCAGACGGTGGAAGTTTTACTTCTTTGGCCATTCAATGGTATAGACAGGTAGACCTACTATTGATTTAATATATTTTGGGAAAAACTAGTCGTAACTTAGAGTAGCCCTGCTATTTTGTAGATGATAGCCTATTCTTTTATAAAAACACTAACCAATACTGAAGGCATATTTTAAAACTAATATCCCATTTTTTCCTTCTTTGTTACATACGCTTATGAATACTATCGTTGCATCTGTTTGGTTGGTCACAGTTAGTCTGGGGACGATGATCAGAGCTCACTTACTACACCCAACAAAATTAATATTGCATTGTCATCGGTCCTTGATAAGTGTGCAAAGTTTCAAATCAATCCGAGGTTTTGAAGTATAGGAAAGTATACGAATATACGAAGAAAGGTATAAAAAAGCACTTACCGGATTTTTCTCGACCGACACCCCACCCCGATTACAACGGGCGCAAAGAAGTATTACTTCAATAATTAGTACCGTATTTTAAAAAAAACAGTACAGCAAAATGGGGCAAAATCGGAAAACAAGATTTCGTTGTTTTTTGGGCGCCATTTTTAATCGGTTAAAGATATGGATGTACAATTTTTTGTATTTATTCATAACCATTTTGGTTTTTTTAGTTATCGTTAGTTACCTTTACAAATTTATTTCGTAAAAGATAGCAATGATGCCTATTTTCTTGTTATTGTAGAAAATGGTTTTAATTGTATACTTTCTATTACAACTTTCTCGTTGTTAGCGCATTGTTATAACCTTATTAAAAGCTAAAATAATTTTACCAAGTAAGTGTGTGGCATGGGACATCCAAATCAGAAAGCGGCCATTTCGAGCAACTAATTCACCTATACAGTTGGTCGGATAAGCAATACCGGACTTATTATAAAACCATTCGACATAATGCTTATAGAAAGCCGTTAAATATATTTTCATTACTGAATCGCCACTTAGCTAAACGATCCTACTCAATAAAACGTGACCCAATCGTAAAAGGGAAAAGCAGCAGCAGCCGTTCAAAATAAAAATCGATAATTCCGCCGCAAATAAACTGGTCGTTATCGGACGGAACACTATCTCGTTTCAATCAAAGAGCGGTAGTCTCCGGAGTCGAACGATCCGTGACGAACCCACCCGAAGCCGGGGTTAACAGTTTGCGTTTATGGCGACGTTTGATTGCCGCACGCTACAGGAAACTTTTCTTTATTGGCGTATTAATTGTACTGCTAATTGTAAAGCCGGACTAACTGCGTCTAGGTTTTATAAGCGAGCAACGGTCAACAGATGGGTTTTAGTGTTTGTTGGCGTGTAAGTAGGATTTATACACTAACGTGTTTCTAATCAACTTACGACTATCATACGCTGAGCGATAATTTATATTTATTGTCCGTTCTTAGAAGCCGGTTGTATAAAATATGTTTTCCCAGCAAATACTTTAGGTTTCAATAAAGACGTAAACTATTTAAAGCCCTTTTGAAAGAACTTTGCAACTGCCGGAGGAATGTGTAAAAATTATTGTTCAGACTAGATTAGCACGTGCATATGCTTTATGTTTTCCTGTATTTATGAAGAGTTGATTTTTGAGTTTGTATTAAATGCAAAATAAATACCTGAATCTATGAGAAATCGAAATGTAAATGTGCCTAACTAAAATTATTTGTACAAAACTAACGTGTTTACTTTAAGTCAGTTACACTAATAAAGAACAGTGGGTACCCAACCACTGATAAATTATCATTTATAGTACAGAGTGGCCCCCAAAACAAAGCTATACGCAGCATGTCAATGCCATTGGACAGTATTTTGCTGAAAACTATTTAACAATCAATCCATGTAAAACTAAGTACATAAACCTCAGTAGAAAGCATAGCTCAAATCTGACACCAAGTGTCACGCTAGGTGATAGTATACTTGAAGAATTGCAATCAATAAAATTGTTGGGTCTTCTAATTGATGACAAGTTGAACTGAAATGACCACATTAGCAATATCAGTACAAAAATTAGCTCAGGTATATTATTTGTACTGAGAAGTTTGAAGCCATACTGTGGTAGATCGATACTTTTAACAGCCTATTATGGGCTAGTGTATCATTATTTGAACTATGGAGTCCTTCTTTGGGGAAAACCCATCAGTTCAGAACATGAAAAGAGTGTTTGTCTTGTAAAAAAGAGCCATAAGGCTTATTGCAGGGCTACATAAAAGACAAAGTTGTAAAAACTATTTCAAGAATTATGGAATACTTACACTTCCATGTATTTACATACTTAAAGTGTTGCTTTTTTTAAATTCAAGTGTGATCATGTCCAAAATATGGATATACACGACTACAGTGCCAGACAAGCTTGTATCGTGCCAGACAGCACAGGTTAAATTTATACAGTAAACTTCCCTCACAAGCTGGTGCAAAGTTCAGGAATAAGCTTCCTAAAAGCATTCAAAATCCCCCAAACTACAGGATTTTTAAAAACAGTCTTAGACAATTTCTATTGTCTAGATCCTTTTACTCGGTGGAAGAGTTTGTGCATCACGATAGTATTTTGTGATAGATGTGATCTCTTTGTTTTGCAAAGCATTTTTACATTTTAAATTATTATCTTATTAACTTATTTTTTTGTATTTGTGTCGATTATTGTATATTTTGCTCTAGTCTTTTGTACAACTTGTTGTTTGATTGTATTTTGTGGATATTGTTCCAGTGTGTTGTGATATGACTTGTTTCACACAATTTTTTTTTGTCAAAGAAACCAATAAATAAATTTAAAAAATAAATGATCGTATTTAACCGAGAAGTGTTGCCAAGTCAAACGGTAAGAACCACGAGTAAGGGGTTGGACTGTTGGTTTCAACGGCCTTCACTTTTATTATTCCAGTGAATCTGTTAAGACAACATTTCATCTGTAATCCAGCGACAACAACACTGTATACTTTAACTCAAGCCTGCGTCTCTGTGTTGACGGTTTTAACGGTAGCATTAGGTGATGTGATATCGTGCCACGGAACCCTCATAACGATGAAAATTCATTATCATAATTACGCGAAAAGTATTATTTAAGTAAATAACCTGTCTACTAAACACTCTCTTAATTAAATCAATACAAGAAAATCGTTGATAAATTTACATTATATAGGTACATATTTCATTTTCTCTAAAATTAAAATTAAACCTTCTATAATGATAGAACTAGTGTAGCTACATTACCTTGTTCCACCAGAAAAGAATATTTACTGAGGCAAGCACGTACCTGTAACATACAACAAAACCTTACGTTAGACGTCTATGAATAAATACAATTTCATCAAGTTTATATTGGTTGATGTAAACAATATTATTAAGTAAACACTAACTGACCTGAAGTTAGGAGTACTTACCTGATTGAATACATTGTTTTAATTAAGTAAATTACGTTTATTTATTTCAGTTGGTTACACTTGCATATAGAATGTAAATATCCGAACTAACAGTTGTCATGTTAGTTAAACAGATTGTTAATAGATGGCGCCTTTCATTAGGAATTATATGAATCATGTGAAAGTTTTTAATACATTAATTTGTTTAACGAAAACATACGTTTTACGCTCTTTGTCTATATTTTATCAATAGCGGAGAACATAAGCTTTGAAGTCATGTTTGAATCGTAAATTTTTATGAGGAATCAAGGGAGATGTGTCATTGACACAAAAAATACCTTTGAGAAATAGAATATAAGAAATTATTAATATAAAATATTAAACATAAAAATTAAGATTTTTAAATAAACATTTAATTGGCCATTAAATTTAAAATGTATTTTTTAACCCTAGAACCGGCGGCTTTAACGAAAATGGATTTTTTGGCGTGTGCAAGCACTTTTTCAAAAATTGCCAAAAATAGTAAATAAACCCCAATCCTAAAGTGTTCCATAGCTTTTCTGGTGAGAAAGGTTCAAAGAATTTACATATGCTAGTAAACAAATTACAAATTTACAAAGTTATTAGCTCAAGAAACAAAAAAGGTTCAGTTACAAAAACTAAAAGTTCAACGTTAGGTCTACATAAAAAGTGAAAATTTTGTTGTAATTTTTTCTATAAATGTAAAAAAGTTTCGTAATTTAGTTCTAAATAGAACTATATACAAACATGTATCAATTTCAAATTTCTTAGTTTGAAAACTCCAGTTTTTATATTCCTTCTACAAGACTGCTATCAAAAGTATGCCAAGTTTGAAACGTAATTTACTAATATATGCTTTGCACAAAAATTAAATATTATTTTAAGAAAGTGTAGAGAATAATTCAAAGAATTGAATGTATTTTTGTAAATTATGTTTTCATAAAAGTGTTTGCCTTAGAACTATTTGAATAACAAAAGTGAAAACAAAAGTATAGAAACATCATGTCCATACACAAGCGCGCGACAAACTCCCTATGTCTATCCATGTTATAAAAGTCCGTTAGGTTTCAAATTTAAACGTCGGATGAGAACGTAATAACAGTCACTTTCTTCCCCTGACCCTACACAACAAACTGTTAAAACAAAACATATTTGGTTTACAGGAAATGTTAGCTTGAAGCATTATCTTTACAAAGATAACAAAATATGTCTAAAAATAGATTGTGGTCACACAGATATCACGTAATAAGTAAGGCTGTTT
>JAGFPH010004784.1:91271-106211 GCA_018207615.1 Philaenus spumarius
TTTTTTTGTCGGTACGCCATGACTTCCTTAATACATCATCAAATTACATGAATGAGGTATCATTTTAAAGCTTTCCTTAACCGCTACAACGGAAAAATATACAAAATAAAATTTCACATATATTATTTCTCAATGCCATTTTTTTGTCGGTACACCATGACTTCCTTAATACATCATCAAATTACATGAATTAGGTATCATTTTAAAGCTTTCCTTAACCGCTACACTGGAAAAATATACAAAATAAAAGTATACGAAAAAATTCAACAAAAATAAAGGATCAGAAAGTAACAGTGATGTAAGATCAAGTAAGTTGTAGGGATATTTTCCTGGCGTTGGCTACACTGATGATAACAATACCCAGCTAGAGAGCTGCCGTTACGCCCCTACATTGCTATTTTTAATTAATTGTATATTTAGTATCGTATAGTATACGCACTATACGATACTAAATATACAGTGTGTACTTTAATTAAGTTAGAATGCGAATGCTTCGCACGGGTCAGCTAGTAATTAGTTATTCTTTTCTCCAAAAAGGAAAATTTGTAATAATTATGATTTGAAGAAAAAATCCTCTTAGAGCCGATTTTCTCCAAAAATGTTCTAATATCTGTTAATAATTACTATATTTTTTTTGTACCATAAAATCGTATCATCCTTCTCAATTATCAACAAATTAAATTTTCTTGTTGTTAGTTGAAGCGTAAATTGTGTGTGTTTGCTGATTGATATTACATTTTTGGGTATTCAAAACTCGAATTGTATCACTAATGTCAATATAAGTCAAATGAAATTTATACAATGTATTAATAATTTATTTAAAATATGTGTATTCTTTACAGTTGTTCTGTTAATGAAAAAGAAAATACTATTATAGAGTAAGTTTCTTTCAGTGCCGTGCATATACTTTTAGAAGTAGAGTCACTAAACTTTTGATTCAGTTAGAGTAAATTTATATTGTTTTATCAAAATCGGAGTTGCAAAATAAAAAACTGAAAACATTTTAATAAAATCGAGAATACATTAAACAGTTTTTCTCTTTGATTGTGATTTTTCAAATAAAATTTAATTCCTCTGCTTCATAGTGAACAGATAAAAAACCGTATTGAAAGTAAACGTTTTAAATAATATTTTCTGTCAGCATATAGCTTAACGCCTATAATTTAAGGAAGCAGTATACGCAATTTAAAATTATTTTTCCGGTCGGGTAGGAGTACACAAAGTATAGGAACCGCACTTAAAATTAATAAATCTCCCACATAGAGACGTTAACGGTGGTATAGCGAACGGGTTGTCCAAATTTATTGAACACATACTTTATAATCAAAACAATGCTATTATGAACACATAAAATTGCCACGATATTTATTTATATAGGCTTGTTAGCGGCGTTCTAATAAATTAAAATCGAGTTTTCGAGAACTGGTATTGGGCCAGTCTTGTTGCCGGGCTCGGTCCGAATCTATGTAAATTGAGGGGAGTGACCTGAATCCCTCTCATTAGCGACTGCCAGACTCTCTCACGGCATTCGGGCGCAAGTTGGTTCTTTCTTCTGCAATGAGTTGCTATTAATCGGCAGATTATGTCCATCTGTATATCTGTTTTTATATATGTCAAACATAATGCTAGTGTAATAAACTGTGCTGTGAGACAACTTGTAATAATTCGTAACTATCTTGCAGACCTATGTTATGAATCGATATGTTGTGCTTCAGACAACAATAAGAAACCAGAAAATGTTAATGTAACGAAAAGTTAAAATTTACAATTACTGGCTTGTTTTCGAGTAGCTTTACAACAAACATTTTAAAGAATTTATTGCTACAAGTAGCTATCCTTCGTTCATCTCATAGATGTTGAGAAAATATAAATAATTACCTTTTCTTGGAATCTGTCGTACAATCCTTGTGTTTTTCTCCAATCTTATACCATGACGGCCGTTTCAACTATTCATTCAGTCATTGTCAAATGTTGCGATTCGCGCACTCGGAACGTTGTTATAAACATTAATTTAAACCACTACACATAATTGCATATATACAAAAGACACTACAATGTACAATTGTACATTGAACACATATAAATTAACATTTAACGTCGACGGTGTGGAAATCATGAGCACGTGCTACTTGTGTTGAGTTTAAACTCGTACTAACTGTCGACGTTAAATTTTAATTTATATGTGTTCAATGTACGTTGTAGTGTCTTTTGTATATATGTAATGATGTGTAGTGGTTTAAATTAATGTTTATAACAACGTTCCGAGTGCACAAAATTTGACAATGACTGAATAAATAGTTGAAAACGGTCGTCATGGTATAAGATTGACTGAAAACTCAAGGATTGTACGACAACTTCCAAGAAAAGGTAATTATCGTTTTAAACAATCCAGTTTAGGCTACCACAAACAGAATATGAAAATATAAATGTTTACTTGCTCTGATTATTTTATTGGTTTTGTTTTTTGACGTTGCTTCATTAGTAATTAAATGCCTGAGGTAGAGTCTCAATATATATATTTCTACATTTTGGGGAAATGTATATATATTTCTAAATTACCCACCTTTAAGTTTTGATTATTTGTATTCACTAAATAACGTTTAAGCGCCTAACCGATCAAATTAGTAAGAGTTAAAGAAAAAATTAGTGTTAGCGGTGCCATTAAAAATTTACTCCTTTCTTCTGCGTCGAATAAAAAAGTTTTGACTAGAAACACTGGTTGAAAATCTGTATTTTATTTTAACAGATTTAGAGAGTAAGTTAAATAAAACATAATTTAAAATAAATTTTTAACAGGATAGAAATTGTTTAAACCATGTTTTGTCTGCACAAAAATACAGGTTTTAGGCGGGCTACTTGGATGAAATATCTGGAGGCGATAGCTTGTGCTCTTAAGTCGAATATTAAAGGATCTATAAATCAAGTTGGGCTCAATTACAACAACAAAATTACACGAACAAAATAAAATAAAGTAAATAATTTTGGTAAATATTACATTTATACATTCGAAAAAGGTTAATAATCATATTACGTCATACCATTCTGCACAAAATGTCCGAAAATGGTGAAAGTTAAATAAGTTTTGTTAAGGATCTTCTTTAACTTGAAGAAAACTCCCGAGTGTACAGAATGCTTTTAATAAAAAAGTCTGACTGAAGCCGCAAAATCGTTGAAACATGCATTCGTGTTTCGGATTCTATTTATAAATTAATAATCTGGGAAACTAATTTAAGTTATAAAAAAGGCTTTATATGTTTTACGTGTTAACTAAAAATATGGAAATTATTGCTTAAAACTCCCAAAAACGCATTAAAAATAATCAATTTTACTCAGTTAAACTGCTGATTAAAAGGAGTTGCAGTCGATATCTTTCAGTTATGAGATATAAGACAAAAGCACATAGCCTTTAAGAACAATTTATGATGTTTCACAACTTTTTAGGTTGAAAAACGGCGCCCGAAACACGTTATTACAAACATATTTTGGTTGTTTTACGCAAGGTATGGAAGACCCTTAAGTTTTAACTTTTATGGGTGCACATTTTCAGAGAACATTCTTCAATAGATTTGTGTACTACAATATAGGACATATTATTAAAACAAAAATATATACTTATAAAAAATTATTAATTTTTTAACTATATTAGTGAAATCTGTACTTTACTATAATAGTAAATAGTTGAGTTAAATAGTTACGAACAAACAAAGTGCACGTTAATACATAATATATAGTAAGAATCTATTCTTGAACATGAACATAAGATGAAAATTTTCTATAACGTAGAGGACAGACATTCAATAACAGTAACTGAATTAAAATCAAGTTCGTATGGCAAATTCAGTATTCTATTGAGTTTTTTTCCAAGCGTAGTAAATAAGTTATGTGGCAAAAATATTTATAACCAATATAATTTTTTCTTTTGTTATTAGTTAATCGGATATTTACCATCATTTGTGTGTTTAAAAAATCAATACACAGAGTTTCGGGATTATAAATCGACTTCCGTTATCTAGTGACTAAAAACTAAGGTAACATAAACCTAGAGATCCAGGCCTATGTAAAGAAAACAAGTTAAGGTAAAATATAGCACTAATCTTAACCATATACATAATTGACCGAGCGTAAGCGAGGTCTACGTTTCAACTCGACCTTTCGGCATTTCATCTTTGTGTCTGTATGTCTGTGTGTCTGTCTCACGATTACGGCCAAACGCCTTGACCGATTTTGATGATTTTTGCATGAATGTTCCTTATTCCTAGGCCGAGTCACGTATATATATGGTTTTTTTTCATTTTTAACCCATTAAATAAAATAAAAATGGCGGCCGGACCGTTTCTCTCAGTGTAAGCTTTTTTCCAAAGCCAGTTTGTGGCTTAACCGTAAGTCGAATTAAAAAGCTAATAACATTTTCCTAAAAGCAAATTAAATTTTAAACAAAATTGTATTCTTAATTTTTTTTCCGTATCTCTAACGGTAAGCTCACAAAATGGCCGTAAACTTCGAATTTGTTAAAAATCGTCCAAGTTTTTGTATTTCAACCATGTTTTTATACGTTTATTCTAAACCAACTCAAAAGTGTTCCACAGTTTTTTTGTAGATAAAGGTTTAAAGAATTTTATTCATATATGCCAGTAAAAAAATTATTGAAGTAAAATTAAGAAAGTTATTAGCTCAAGAAACAATCACGTTCAGTAACGAAAGGAAAATGTTTAACTTTAGGCCTACATAAAAAGTAGTAAACATTTTTGTAATTTTTTCATAAATTTAAAAAAGTTTCTTAATTTAGTTCTAAATAGAATTGTATGAAAATATTTTTTTGAATAGTAATTTAGGAATATATCATTTGCCCAAAAATGACATATTATTATAAGAAAGTGTAGAGGATAAATCAAAGAATTGAACTGTATACCTGTAAATTATCATTGTAAATTTCATAAAAGTATTTGACTTAGCTTTACTTGAATTACAAAATGAGATGAAACAAATGAAACTTCTCGGCGATAAAGGACATACAAAAAATGACCGTACTACACCGAGGGCAGTGTTTGACATGGGTTGAGATCACTATCACGACGTTTTAACATCGTTTGTTTTCATTATTTCTAATATTGGAATATGATAAGGAACTTAAGTTAACTTATGATTCATTTTTAAGTTTGAGTAATTTAAGTATGTAAATATATAATTGTATGTTGTCCCTCTATAACGCGATATTTTTAGCTATCTTACGCATTATTAACCTAAATAAAACACAATGCCTCTAAAAGAAAATCTTTAGCAGTTAAAGCTCAAGAAAAGAAATAAAAATGAGAACTAGAAATCCCGGAATCGCGGGAATTGTAAATAATGTTTCACTGGCTAAACCTTGTGCTTACTTCCTTACTGGCACACTATTTTTTAACCTAAGCTCAAAACCACATTTGTTATTTCAACGAGCGAGGTCTACTGTTCACAGAACTACTAGTACAATCATCTTAGAAGTCAAAAAAACACAATAATACACACACAGAAAAGTACAAACACACACATGAAGGAAAACCACGGAGTCAGACAAACTTGCAAATGTCCCCGAATAACCGATGGTAAAATTTAACATACATCATTAATAAATGATAACTTCAAACAGAGAATATACTTAGTTACCAATAACGAGGGAGGATACACAACCGTAAATCAGATAATAATCGTGTGAAGCGACGAATACAGGAAGAAAACACCATCGCGATAATATCAAGAAATCACGGGAAACCTTCATTTTGATACACGTTTCCTACGCTCCGCCTCCCATCCAGCTAACGTTAATGAAACAAAACACAGGATAACTTTTATAGCTTGTGATAATTTGATTTCTAATTTTATAGCTTTATTTATGATTGTGAGACCCCTCCTTTGCGTGGTTCGACTATACACGATACGATATATATGGTAATATAGCAATTTGTAACAGATATGTTTAGCGGAGAAGACGTGTTGAATGTGGCGGTATCTGAAGAGAGATAACACGCTATGATAAGTAAGGTGAAAGAAGGAGTATGTTGACCGGATGTTATATTGAGCGTATGTTGAAGCGGTGTTCGGATTTGAAAGTCCGGTGGACATGATAAGATTGTATTCAAACTTAATGGATCTACAAAGTCAGGTGGGTTGGAACTAGTATGTAGTGGTAGCATACATTATACAATGGTAACAGGATATTATAAGGTAAGACAGGTTCGTTACCTGTGCATCAATAGGTACCGAATTTCCTGAAGAATTATGTCAGTTTATGGATCATTGAGCACATACAGGATAATATAAATTAAGAACGAACTGCTTGTTTTTATTTGATGTACTACGTAATACAATTGCTAAAACTGGCATAAAATACCGGCAAAAATGTCCTGACTAATTATTTCATTTTAGGCAAACCTTCTTTAGCTGCAATAGAATATTATAATTCAAGATGAGCAGTTAGGGATTTATTTTACTCGTGAAGTTAACAGATTTTAGTAAAAAGACTTCATAGAAAACCGGCAAATAATATCCGGGATATTTTAGGTCAATAGTCCTTAGGTCTCAAAATGTCCTAACAAATTTTCTGAAAAGCTGTTTAAATGTTTGCAAGTTTTCCATTGTGGATACAGTATACTTTAAGTTAAGAAATATTTGTTAGGACTTTGATTTCCCTTACGATTTCTAAAAAAAAAAATGTCTTTGTGCACATGAAAAATTAGAGGCAACCAATATCCTGGTTTATTATTTTATGCATTCCTTTGGAATAATAACAGTGATAAGGTAAGACATAATCATAATGGTTTTATTTTATGTATAAAGTAATGCTATTTCTAAAAAAAACATTTTGTGGAGTACAGGTAACGAATTTTATAACGGGCTATTTATAGTAGATGCATGCCTTCTAATGCTGTATAAATATTTGACCGAGCGAAGCGAGGTCTCCGTTTTAGCTCGACCGTTTGGCATTTCTTCTGTCTGTCTGTCTATCTCACGATTACGGCCAAACGCCTTGACCGATTGTCATAATTTTTTGCATTAATGTTCCTTATTAATAAGGCCGAGCTCTGTATATACGTTTTTTTTTTACATTTTTAACCCCTTAAATAAAATAAAAATGCCGGCCGCAACGTTTCTGTATGTAAGCTTTTTTCCAAAGCCAGTTGGTGGATTAACCGTAAGTCGAATTGAAAAACTAATAACATTTTGCTGCAAATTTTATGTTCTACAAAATTGATTTCTTGTTTTTTCCCTTATCTCTAACGGTAAACTCACAAAATGGCCGCAAACTTCAAAATTAATACTTTTGTTAAAAATCGTCCAGGTTTTTGTATTTTAACCATGATTTTATACGTTTATTCTTTAGATCTATATATATAGAAGCGAAAACCCACTGACTCACTGACTCACTCATCACGATTTCTCAAAAACTACCGAACGGATTGGAATTAAATTTGGTATGTAGCTTCCTCTAGGGCCATAAGTGTTTACTAAAAAAGGGTTTTAAAAATTTGGAAATTTTAGGGGGGTTTGGGGGGTAAAAACTACTAAATCACGATTTTTCCAAAATTACCGAACAGATTGGAATGAAATTTGGTATGTAGCTTCCTCTAGGGCCATAGGCGCTCGCTAAGAAAGGGTTTCAAAAAATTCGAAATTTTAGGGGGGTTTGGGGGATCAAAGTTATTAAATCACAATTTCTTCAAAACTACCGAACGGATTGGAATGAAATTTTGTATGTAGCTTCCTCTAGCTCCATAGGTGCTCACTAAGAAAGGGTTTGAAAAAATTCGAAATTTTAGGGGGGTTTGGGGGGATCAAAGTTACTAAAATTATAATTTCAGATCTTTTATTATTATGACAATAGTGCTTTTATTATTTGAAATCTATATATATAGAAGCAAAATACCGCTCACTGACTGAACACTTAAAAAGAATACAATTACGTTAAAAAGACTGAAAATACCAACCACCACGGGCTACGCCGTACGGGTCAGCTAGTATCTTCATAAAACCTTATAATTTTATGGAGAGGGAGAGAGAGAGCGCTACCTGCTGTCTTGCTCTTTCCTGCGCTACGTCAGTGTGGCCGCTTTGACTGTGAGAGAGTTGTGGAGGGAGAGGCGAGATAAGGTGCCCGATTGGAGTTGCGTCGCATTTACTGAGTTGTAGTCCTTTAAAACCACGTCTGTTATTTCAACGAGCGAGGTCTACTGTTCACAGAACTACTAGTTAGGAGGGAATCGTCAGAGATTGCTTTTATCTATAGGCCCAGTACAAAACTATTTCATCAGTGTGGGCAACCAGTGATTGACTTCTCAAGCCAATCCATATTTTTTGTTTAAGTAACAGGATAGCATAGTTAAGACAAATTGGCTTTATTTTATCTATAAATTACTGCAATACAAATTAATTTCCTGTCTGTTTTTTAAAATTATATGTATGATTTATACAGAAGTAAAAGGATATGATAAGTTACGCTAAAGACAAAAACAATTCTGGTCTAAAATGTAATGCGACTAGATCTTATTAAAGTAGATAGTTTCCCGAGAAGATATTCTACTGAAAAAATAACGTACGTAAGAGTAACATAATATTACTGAATGTGTTTGTACCTGATGTTTTCTCAGTTGATTCAGGTGATTATGACGTACAACCCACGTCAATGCATTTCTATTATAACACTGCTATGACGAACTCAATACGTCCTTTGGGATTTCCTTAAATATCGTAATGAAATTTTGCAAAAATAATCAAAAGCTGAAGAACAGATATCCTATAAACCACTGTTTGCTTTACTTCCGCCTTCTCACAACAAAAGTCAGGGGGTGCTTTATGGTCTTTATGTGTTATGTATAAGACTTAACACAATAAACATAGTTTGCCATATTCAACCCATAACATCCAACAGCTGTAATACCAATAAATAAGCAACAGCGCTTATGAAAAACTAAAAGACGTCAATACAATTTAAAGATAAAACTTATATCATTCGAAACGTACTATGAAAAAGATGTGCAAAAAAACATAAATTATGTGTGTATATTGTCGAAAAGGCAGGTGAAATAAATTAAACATAATTTTAGGTTACGCCTAGAATGATGAAGCAACACACAATTCTTGAATGAATTTACATTCATTACCATAACGACCAATTGAATAAAATAACAGATAAAACAGTTGATTCGGATGTCCAGCTTAGTACAAAATCATATTTTAAGTTTGGTCTAGACTGAACCAACACATGTTTCAACACACACAAACCAACAAAAGCTTCCGTTAAGAAATTTAAAAACAAGAAAACACTATGTTACATCCTAATTAAAAATAAGTAAGATATATTAGAATTTAAGACGTAAATTAACTATACGACCATCGGATGATATTTTTGCAGACGACGACTTTGTTTTACATTCTACTATTAAAGGTTGAATACAGGTAAACTACTGTGACTAAAGGCTATAAGTTAGAATTTCAGGCTATTTTTTTTTTATTCTTTCATTTCTGTTGGCTTAGGGTCGTATAATAAATTCGCGCCGAATTTAATAGTAAGCCTATTTATAGATAATATATGGTATTTTATATATTTCATAACTTGAAAATTGCCTCTCTTTTATGTATAACAATACAAAATGTCTGTTCTAATTAATCGTTATTCCCGTGAAAATTTCAGAATAATAATCTATGACACAATAATCTGCATTTGCTTCACCGCGGGGGTTGGCGTGCGAAGCGAGCAGGGGGCGGTGTTCTGTAATTTTACATAAAAAGTATACAAAATTATAATGTTTTTATAGTTATCGTTCATTTTCATTAAAATATAATATTCTTTAAGATAGCCTAATTAATAACAATTTATTGTTAAAAATCACAGTAACTTATACGCCTAATAAAACTGAGAAATATCTTGCGTATATTACTCAAAGACACTTCACCACATACCAGTAAACTTGTGATCATAATCGGATAAATTGTTAGAAACAGAGGCCTATAAACTGTTCTTTTTTATACAGTGAACTTATTTAAATGTCTATAAAAGTTATAAATTAATTTTAGTTTAGAGAGGAATAAAGTCTACATGCTCAAATGTAATGACTGCGATAAAATGTACATAGGCCAAACTGGCAGATCTTTTGCAAAAAGATTTAAAGAACATTTGCCCACTCATAAAAAGCCCCTCTCCAAACATAGATCTAATTATGCCGAACACTTGATTGACACTGACCATACCTACGCAGTTATCAACACCAACCTACCCATTATCCATAATGAGAGGAAAGGCCATCGTCTCAACTTATAGGAAGAATATAGTATTTACACTTCCCAGAAGGAAAACTCCAGCATACTCCTTAATGATAATTTGAACTTTGCAGCTAACCCCATTTATGACATAATATCTAATCTTTAAACAAACACAGCTGACCTATTAACAGCTCACAATCCACCTTCACTTCAGTCCCCATTCGGAAGCACAGAAACTATGCCGTGGCCACGCCAGTGCAAAATTTGTACGACATTTGACGAAGAGCTAGCTTCCGATAAATTATATTATATTTTTGTGTCGTGTTATCGTGTGTGTTTAGTGTTTTATTTAAGTTTCTACACCTGACGAAGCCGGCTGTGAACGGCGAAACAGCGCTGCAGTGTATCTATAAAATAAAAAGAATTGCTCTGACTACTATAAAAGGTAATTATCTATATTGGAATAAAGTCACTTAGGATAACGTTACAATAAAACTTATTGCTGAAATTTATAAAATATTTTAAAAACTAGAACAAAACAAAAACGTAACTTATAAGAAACGAAATATTCAACATTACAACAGATGGTATAAAACACTAATGCATACTCTAATACGATTATCTGCGATAATAAGCCGTCCATAAAGATTAGAAAATCAGCTGAAATGTAAACAAGCCACGCCCACGACCCGTTGTATACAGCTGTTCCGAGTAAACCACTCCTGCCCGGATCCCACATGGACGCTGGTTTAACAGCCAATTAAATTAATTTATGATGGCTCCCGGACCAAAGTTTGGCGACAAAAAACAAACCCGTTTGGAGTACTGACCGGACCATAAAGTCACACCATTACACGAGTCCAGGTGGCAAGTGCTGAGTATTACATCATCACACTGTCTCTGATTACAGGAAGATCCTGTCTTGAAACACCGACTGGAGGAACACTTTGGTGGCAAACTTGACCAGTTTTGGGCAAGGCGACTAGTTGAAGAATATGTCGTCTTTTCGTGCATAAACAAGAAATTTGGTTCCTGTTGAAGTATTATATGTATACATCAATTAATTGTATTTAATAATAAACTATTTACAATAAACAATATTAAGAAAATCTTGTATTTATTTTTTTTATTTTATAGTGAATAAAACGATGTTTATAGACATTTTTGTGAAGTGTGTTTCTTTATTTAGTTACTGAAAAGGTCGTTTCCGACAAAATTTAGAAAAGATAAAAATGTATTAAATAATGTAGACTCCGTTTAAAATCAAATAAAAATAGTTAACAAAATATTTAGGTATTTTAAGTATCACCAAAGAGCAAAATAATAATTAAAACACAAGTTTGTACAATATGGTAGAGCATATGTATAATATTTGTGTGCTTTCGAAGGTAAATGTATCACCGTTCTTTTTCTTCCGTTTTATATTAAACTAGCTGCCCCGACCAGGTTTGCACGGATAGACAAATCAAAGTTAAATTTATATTAGCAAAAAATATATTATATCAATAAATATATTACAATATGTATTTCTTATAGGGATTTTTAGTAACTTTCACCTCCCCCCCTCCCCCAAATCTCCCCTAAAATTTCGATTTTTTTTAAAACTCTTTCTTAGCGAGCACCTAGGGCCCTAGAGGAAGCTACATAATAAATTTCATTCCAATCCGTTCGATGGTTTTATGTAGTAACTTTGACCCCCAAACCTCACCTAAAATTTATAATTTTTTTAAAAACTTTCATGGCAATAGGGAAAGCTACATAAAAAATTTCATTCCAATCCGTTCGATGGTTTTAGAGAAATCGTGATTTGGTAACTTTGACCCCCCCAAACCCCCCTAAAATTTCGAATTTTTAAAATCCTTTCTTAGCGAGAATATATGACCCTAGAGGAAACTACATACCAAATTTCATTCCAATCCGTTCAGTAGGTTTTGATAAATCGTGATTTAGTAACTTTGACCCCACCCAAACCCCCTAAAATTTCGAATTTTTTGAAACCCTTTCTTAGCGAGCATCTATGGCCCTAGAGGAAACTACATACCAAATTGCATTCCAATCCGTTCGATGGTTTTAGAGAAGTCGTGATTTTTTAACTTTGACACCCCCAAACCCCCCTATTTCGAATTTTTTTAAACCCTTTCTTAGCGAGCATCTATGGCCCTAGACAAACTACATACCAAATTTCATTCCAATCCGTTCGATGGTTTTAGAGCAATCGTGATTTTGTAACTTTGGCCCCCCCAAACCCCCCTAAAATGTCGAATTTTGTTAAACCCTTTCTTAGCGAGCATCTATGGCCCTAGAGGAAACTACATAAAAAATTTCATTCCAATACGTTCGGTAGGTTTTGATAAATCGTGATTTAGTAACTTTGAGCCCCCAAAACCCCCCCTAAAATTTCGAATTTTCGAAAACCCTTTCTTAGTGCGCGTCTAGAGCCAATAAAGGGTATTAGTGCCAAATTTCATGTTTGTAGGCCTCGTGGTTTTGGAGAAACTGTGATGAGTCAGTGAGTCAATGAGTCAATGAGTCAATGGTATTTGGCTTTTATAAGTATAGATTAAACTTAGCCGAACGCACAGCCTTATATATTACTGGGATCAAAGATCCAATGTTCGAATTTTGGTTAAAGACTAGATAGCTTTTATAACTATCTGAGAGGGTTCTAAACTAACTATCACTGCGGTTCCCTCATTTCCAAGTGAAATAGTTACCTGTTCTTTGGCTTGGTATTATTTTCAAATATTAGCCAAATTTGTTTGGTATTCAAGTTTAAAAAAAATGGACGTATACTATAAACACTACTCAAAGGATGGCTTTTGAGATAGCATTAATATGCCACGTAATGCGATATGTCGTATATTAGAGAATTTCTAGCATGAGTCGTGACCTCGAGATGAGCAGTAGAATCTGAGTTAATTCAAGTGGTGGGGGATCAGAGAGGTTCAGTGTATTGCCGCGCTCTGAACGCAACACTTCGGTCTGGAAGTAATACAACACAAGGCTGTCGCAACAACAATGATACTAAGTAGCGTGGTTTACCTTCCCCTCCAGCGGAAGGCGTCCCCACTTGGCTAAATTCATCCCTCCCGCAAGCGCATCGTAGAGGTCTTGGTAAATCTGACGAACTATACACCGTACTGTTAATGTATTTCTATTCTAATTCTATGACGAAATCTGTACGTTTCCAAAGAACAGGTAACTAAGCCAGGCATACGTCTTCTTAGGTTTAAAATGAGTCAACCACTTTTTGCTTTACATCCGTCCTCTTACCCAAAAAGTCGGTGTTTTCGTTATGGTGTTTAAGTAACACGTTTAAGGGGTAACACAACACATACTTGTAAACACTTGTGATTTCTTGCGAAAGCATGGATTACAAATGTAGTTTTCCGTTATCAAGTTCGGCATCATTGAACAGGCATTTAAACGGCATCAACAATGCATATGTTTTTTAGCAATTTTTGTCGGCCGAGATATTATCTTTCAAAAGGGTTTGCCATTGATTGTTTCTTGCCTCCTGTAACGTTCAATCCGATCTTTATTCCTAACTCTGTATTATATTGTATACCGAAAATACTCCAAGTTTTGCTGTGGAATTCACACAAAAAATTTAAAAATTAAAAGGTGCATTTTTAAAGTAAATACAAATATTTATTGGTGCATCAACTTTATTAATGTAACCATAATTAAATCAAAGAACAATTATCTTAGATCTCTTTTTTAAATTTTATGTATGAGATTATTCTGCACATTTTGTTTTTTTACACGACCTTATAGCTCGTCTGATTGCCCCAAAATCAATTATAACGTAAAATACCATAAACGTTCCCGGTTCAAATCCACGTGGGGCAGCTTCTGATGCGAGGCCGACGGCCGGGATACTAATTCTGTCAGCTGCGAGCGATGCAAAGCCTAAGCCCCAAGGTCGAGGTGCAAAACGCAGTCGATAATCCGAGGCCGCAACGAAGAGGTTCTAGCTCACAAAGCAGTTGGATGAAATCGTAAAACATATAAACTTAATGTTGGAAATTCGCTCAACTCACGTCAGCGGATCAGCTGTATAGTCGAATCATTTACATCTTGTAGTAACCTTCTCCCCTTTATAAAATTATGTTTCTTTGAAAAACCGTTTTCAAGATTATGTTTTTTTTCTTGGATTAAATGCACGTTTTGGTGAACAATTTTAGGTAACAGTTTGGATTTTGACTTATATAATATACTAGCTGACCCGTACGGCGTAGCCCGTGGTGGTTCGTATTTTCAGTCTTTTTAAGGTAATTGTATTCTTTTTAAGTGTTCAGTCAGTGAGTGGAATTTGGCTTTTATATAGATCTTAAATAATAAAAGCACTATTGTCATAATAATAAAACATCTGAAATTATGATTTTAGTAACTTTGATCCCCCCAAACCCCTCCTAAAATTTCGAATTTTTCAAACCCTCTCTTAGTGAGCACCTATGGCCCTAGAGGAAGCTACATACCAAATTTCATTCCAATCCATTCGGTAGTTTTGAAGAAATCGTTTTTTAACAACTTTGATCCCCCCAAACCCCTCCTAAAATTTCGAATTTTTTCAAACCCTCTCTTAGTGAGCACCTATGGCCCTAGAGGAAGCTAAATACCAAATTGTATTCCAATCCATTCGGTAGTTTTGAAGAAGTTGTTTATTAATAACTTTAATCCCCCCAAATCTTCCTAAAATTTCGA